>JAILYF010000101.1:0-299214 GCA_025491095.1 Brachionus asplanchnoidis | reverse complement strand
TGACTTTGCCCCATTGTAATGACTTGCCAACCACTGTTAATCACTATCCGACCTCTAAAAATACTTTGCCCAACAATTGTAATGACTTTGCCAACCACTGTTAATCACTTATCCGATCTCTAGAAATGATTTGCCTAACAATTGTCTGACTTTGCCACCACTGTTAATCTTACGATCCGACTCTAAAAATGACTTTGCCCAACAATTGTAATGACTTGCCAACCACTGTTAATCACTTATCCGACCTCTAGAAACTTTGCCCAAATTGTAATGACTTTGCCAACCACTGTTAATCACTTAACCGACCTCTAAAAATGACTTTGCCAACATTGTAATGACTTTGCCAACCACTGTTAATCACTTTCCGACCTCTAAAATGACTTTGCCCACAATTAATGACTTTGCCAACCACTGTTAATCACGATCCGAACTCTAAAATGACTTTGCCCAACAATTGTAATGACTTTGCCAACCACTGTTAATCACTTATCCGACCTCTAAATGACTTTGCCAACAATTGTAATGACCTTGCCAACCCTGTTCATCACTTATCCGACCTCTAAAATGACTTTGCCCAACAATTGTAATGACTTTGCCAACCACTGTTAATCACTTATCCGAATCTAAAATGACTTTGCCAACAATTGTAATGACTTTGCCAACCACTGTTAATCCTTATCCGACCTCTAAAAATGACTTTGCCCAACAATTGTAATGACCTTTGCCAACCACTGTTAATCCACTTATCCTCTCATAAAAATGACTTTGCCCAACATTGTAATGACTTTGCCAACCACTGTTAATCACTTATCCGACTCTAAAATGACTTTGCCCAACAATTGTAATGACTTTGCCAACCACTGTTAATCATTATCCGATCTCTAAAAATGACTTGCCCAACAATTGTAATGACTTTGCCACCACTGTTAACACTTATCCGACCGCTAAAATGACTTTGCCAACAATTGTAATGACTTTGCCACCCTGTTAACACTTATCCGACCTCTAAAAATGACTTTGCCAACAATTGTAATGACTTTGCCAACCACTGTTAATCACATCCGACCTCTAAAAATGACTTTGCCCAACATTGTAATGACTTTGCCAACCACTGTTAATCACTTATCCGACCTATAAAATGACTTTGCCAACAATTGTAATGACTTTGCCACCACTGTAATCACTTATCCGACCTCTAAAAATGACTTTGCCCAACAATTAATGACTTTGCCACCACTGTTAATCACTTATCCGACTCTAAATGACTTTGCCCAACAATTGTAATGACTTGCCACCACTGTAATCACTTATCCGACCTCTAAAATGACTTTGCCAACAATTGTAATGACTTTGCCAACCACTGTTAATCACTTATCCGACTCTAAAATGACTTTGCCAACAATTGTAATGACTTTGCCAACCACTGTTAATCACTTATCCGATCTAAAATGACTTTGCCAACAATTGTAATGACTTTGCCAACCACTGTTAATCACTTATCCGATCTCTTGAAATGACTTTGCCAACAATTGTAATGACTTTGCCAACCACTGTTAATCACTTATCCGACCTCTAAAATGACTTTGCCACAATTGTAATGACTTTGCCAACCATGTTATCACTTATCCGATCTAAAATGACTTTGCCCAACAATTGTAATGACTTTCCCAATCTGTTAATCACTTATCCGATCTCTAAAATGACTTTGCCAACAATTGTAATGACTTTGCCAACCACTGTTAATCACTTATCCGACCTCTAAAAATGACTTTGCCCAACAATTGTACTTTGCCAACCACTGTTAATCACTTATCCGATCTAAAAATGACTTTGACCAACAATTGTAATGACTTTGCCAACCACTGTATCACTTATCCGATCTCTAAAGACTTTGCCCAACAATTGTAATGACTTTGCCAACCACTGTTAATCACTTATCCGACCTCTAAAAATGACTTTGCCCACATTGTAATGACTTTGCCAACCACTGTAATCACTTATCCGACTCTAAAATTACTTTGCCAACAATTGTAATGACTTTGCCAACCACTGTTAATCACTTATCCGACCTCTAAAAATGACTTTGCCCAACATTGTAATGACTTTGCCAACCACTGTTAATCACTTATCCGACCTCTAAAATGACTTTCCCAACAATTGTAATGACTTTGCCCACCACTGTTAATCACTTATCCGACTCTAAAAATGACTTTGCCCAACAATTGTAATGACTTTGCCAACTGTTAATCACTTATCCGATCTCTAAAATACTTTGCCCAACAATTGTAATGACTTTGCCAACCCTGTTAATCACTTATCCGACCTCTAGAAATGACTTTGCCAACATTGTAATGACTTTGCCAACCACTGTTTCACTTATCCGATCTCTAAAATGATTTGCCCAACAATTGTAATGACTTTGCCAACCACTGTTAATCACTTATCCGACTCTAAAATGACTTTGCCCAACAATTGTAATGACTTTGCCAACCACTGTTAATCACTTTCCGACCTCTAAAAGACTTTGCCCAACAATTGTAATGACTTTGCCACCACTGTTAATCACTTATCCGACCTCTAAATGACTTTGCCACAACATGACTTGCCCAACAATTGTTGACTTTGCCAACCACTGTTAATCACTTATCCGACCTCTAAAAATACTTTGCCCACAATGACTTTGCCAACCACTGTTAATCACTTATCCGACCTCTAAAATGACTTTGCCCAACAATAATGACTTTGCCAACCCTGTTAATCACTTATCCGACCTCTAAAATGACTTTGCCCAACAATTGTAATGACTTTGCCAACCACTGTTAATCACTTATCCGAACTCTAAAATGACTTGCCCAACAATTGTAATGACTTTGCCAACCACTGTTAATCACTTATCCGATCTCTAGAAATGACTTTGCCCAACAATTGTAATGACTTTGCCAACCACTGTTAATCACTTATCCGATCTCTAAAATGACTTTGCCCAACATTGTAATGACTTTGCCAACCACTGTTAATCACTTATCCGATCTCTAAAATGACTTTGCCCAACAAGTAATGACTTTGCCAACCACTGTTAATCACTTATCCGACCTCTAAAATGACTTTGCCCAACAATTGTAATGACTTTGCCAACCACTGTTAATCACTTATCCGACTCTAAAAAGACTTTGCCCAACAATTGTAATGACTTTGCCAACCACTGTTAATCACTTATCCGACCTCTAAAATGACTTTGCCCAACAATTGTAATGACTTTGCCAACCACTGTTAATCACTTATCCGACCTCTAAATACTTTGCCCAACAATTGTAATGACTTTGCCAACCACTGTTAATCACTTATCCGACCTCTAAAAATGACTTTGCCCAACAATTGTAATGACTTTGCCAACCACTGTTAATCACTTATCCGACTCTAAAATGACTTTGCCCAACAATTGTAATGACTTTGCCAACCACTGTTAATCACTTATCCGACCTCTAAAATGACTTTGCCCAACAATTGTAATGACTTTGCCAACCACTGTTAATCACTTATCCGACCTCTAAAAATGACTTTGCCCAACAATTGTAATGACTTTGCCAACCACTGTTAATCACTTATCCACCTCTAAAATGACTTTGCCCAACAATTGTAATGACTTTGCCACCACTGTTAATCACTACTTATCCGACCTCTAAAAATGACTTTGCCCAACAATTGTAATGACTTTGCCAACCACTGTTAATCACTTATCCGACTCTAAAATGACTTTGCCCAACAATTGTAATGACTTTGCCAACCACTGTTAATCACTTATCCGACCTCTAAAATGACTTTGCCCAACAATTGTAATGACTTTGCCAACCACTGTTAATCACTTATCCGATCTCTAAAATGACTTTGCCCAACAATTGTAATGACTTTGCCAACCACTGTTAATCACTTATCCGACCTCTAAAATGACTTTGCCCAACAATTGTAATGACTTTGCCAACCACTGTTAATCACTTATCCGACCTCTAAAATGACTTTGCCCAACAATTGTAATGACTTTGCCAACCACTGTTAATCACTTATCCGACTCTAAAATGACTTTGCCCAACAATTGTAATGACTTTGCCAACCACTGTTAATCACTTATCCGACTCTAAAAATGACTTTGCCCAACAATTGTAATGACTTTGCCAACCACTGTTAATCACTTATCCGACTCTAAAAATGACTTTGCCAACAATTGTAATGACTTTGCCAACCACTGTTAATCACTTATCCGACCTCTAAAATGACTTTGCCCAACAATTGTAATGACTTTGCCAACCACTGTTAATCACTTATCCGACTCTAAAAATGACTTTGCCCAACAATTGTAATGACTTTGCCAAACTGTTAATCACTTATCCGATCTCTAAAAATGACTTTGCCCAACAATTGTAATGACTTTGCCAACCACTGTTAATCACTTATCCGACCTCTAAAAATGACTTTGCCCAACAATTGTAATGACTTTGCCAACCACTGTTAATCACTTATCCGATCTAAAAAGACTTTGCCCAACAATTGTAATGACTTTGCCAACCACTGTTAATCACTTATCCGACTCTAAAAATGACTTTGCCCAACAATTGAATGACTTTGCCAACCACTGTTAATCACTTATCCGACTCTAAAATGACTTTGCCCAACAATTGTAATGACTTTGCCAACCACTGTTAATCACTTATCCGACTCTAAAATGACTTTGCCCAACAATTGTATGACTTTGCCAACCACTGTTATCACTTATCCGACCTCTAAAATGACTTTGCCCAACAATTGTAATGACTTTGCCAACCACTGTTAATCACTTATCCGACCTCTAAAATGACTTTGCCCAACAATTGTAATGACTTTGCCAACCACTGTTAATCACTTATCCGACCTCTAAAATGACTTTGCCCAACAATTGTAATGACTTTGCCACCACTGTTAATCACTTATCCGATCTAAAATGACTTTGCCCAACAATTGTAATGACTTTGCCAACCACTGTTAATCACTTATCCGATCTCTGAAATGACTTTGCCCAACAATTGTAATGACTTTGCCAACCACTGTTAATCACTTATCCGACCTCTAAAAATGACTTTGCCCAACAATTGTAATGACTTTGCCAACCACTGTTAATCACTTATCCGACCTCTAAAATGACTTTGCCCAACAATTGTAATGACTTTGCCAACCACTGTTAATCACTTATCCGACTCTAAAAATGACTTTGCCCAACAATTGTAATGACTTTGCCAACCACTGTTAATCACTTCCGACCTCTAAAATGACTTTGCAACATTGTAATGACTTTGCCAACCACTGTTAATCACTTATCCGACCTCTAAAATGACTTTGCCCAATTGTAATGACTTTGCCAACCACTGTTAATCACTTATCCGACTCTAAAATGACTTTGCCCAACAATTGTAATGACTTTGCCAACCACTGTTAATCACTTATCCGACTCTAAAATGACTTTGCCCAACAATTGTAATGACTTTGCCAACCACTGTTAATCACTTATCCGACCTCTAAAAATGACTTTGCCCAACAATTGTAATGACTTTGCCAACCACTGTTAATCACTTATCCGACCTCTAGAATGACTTTGCCCAACAATTGTAATGAACTTTGCCAACCACTGTTAATCACTTATCCGACCTAAAATGACTTTGCCCAACAATTGTAATGACTTTGCCAACCACTGTTAATCACTTATCCGACTCTAAAATGACTTTGCCCAACAATTGTAATGACTTTGCCAACCACTGTTAATCACTTATCCGATCTCTAAAATGACTTTGCCCAACAATTGTAATGACTTTGCCAACCACTGTTAATCACTTATCCGACTCTAAAATGACTTTGCCCAACAATTGTAATGACTTTGCCAACCACTGTTAATCACTTATCCGATCTAAATGACTTTGCCCAACAATTGTAATGACTTTGCCAACCACTGTTAATCACTTATCCGACTCTAAAATGACTTTGCCCAACAATTGTAATGACTTTGCCAACCACTGTTAATCACTTATCCGATCTCTAAAATGACTTTGCCCAACAATTGTAATGACTTTGCCAACCACTGTTAATCACTTATCCGACCTCTAAAATGACTTTGCCCAACAATTGTAATGACTTTGCCAACCACTGTTAATCACTTATCCGACCTCTAAAAATGACTTTGCCCAACAATTGTAATGACTTTGCCAACCACTGTTAATCACTTATCCGACCTCTAAAATGACTTTGCCCAACAATTGTAATGACTTTGCCAACCACTGTTAATCACTTATCCGACTCTAAAAATGACTTTGCCAACAATTGTAATGACTTTGCCAACCACTGTTAATCACTTATCCGACCTCTAAAATGACTTTGCCCAACAATTGTAATGACTTTGCCAACCACTGTTAATCACTTATCCGATCTCTCTAAAATGACTTTGCCCAACAATTGTAATGACTTTGCCAACCACTGTTAATCACTTATCCGACCTCTAAAATGACTTTGCCCAACAATTGTAATGACTTTGCCAACCACTGTTAATCACTTATCCGACTCTAAAATGACTTTGCCCAACAATTGTAATGACTTTGCCAACCACTGTTAATCACTTATCCGACTCTAAAATGACTTTGCCCAACAATTGTAATGACTTTGCCAACCACTGTTAATCACTTATCCGACCTCTAAAAATGACTTTGCCAACAATTGTAATGACTTTGCCAACCACTGTTAATCACTTATCCGACCTAAAATGACTTTGCCAACAATTGTAAGACTTTGCCAACCAGTGTTAAATCACTATACGATCTCTTGAAATGACTTTGCCTAACAATTGAAATGACTTTGCCAACCACTGTTAATCAATTATCGACCTCAATAATGACTTTGCCCAACAATTGTAATGATTTTGCTAACCATGTTAAGACTTATCCGATTCTAAAAATGACTTTGCACATTAATTGAAATGACTTTGCCAACCACGTTAATCAATTATCCGACCTCTAAAAAGACTTGCCCAACAATTGTAATGACTTTGCCAACCACTGTTAATAACTTATCCGACCTCTAAAATGACTTGCCCAACAATTGTAATGACTTTGCCAACCACTGTTAATCACTTATCCGATCTCTGAAATGACTTTGCCCAACAATTGTAATGACTTTGCCAACCACTGTAATCACTTATCCGAAGTCTAAAAATGACTTTGACCAACAATTGTAATGACTTTGCAACCACTGTTATCACTTATCCGATCTCTAGAAATGACTTTGCCTAACAATTGAAATGACTTTGCCAACCACTGTTAATCACTTATCGACCTCTAAAAATGACCTTGCCCAACAATTTTATGACTTTGCCAACCACTGTTAACATCACCAGATCTCTTGAAATGACTTTGCCCAACAATTTTTAATGACTTTTCCATCCACTGTAATCACTTATCCGATCTCTAGAAATGACTTTGCCAAACAATTGTAATGACTTTGCCAACCATGTTAATCTTATCCGATCTCTAGAAATGACTTTGCCCAACAATTGTAATGACTTTGCCAACCACTGTTAATCATTTATCCGACTCTAAAATGACTTTGACCAACAATTGTAATGACTTTGCCAACCTGTTAATCATTTATCCAACCTCTAAAAATGACTTTGCCCAACAATTGTAATGACTTTGCCAACCACTGTTAATCACTTATCCGACCTCTAAAAATGACTTTGCCAACAATTGTAACGACTTTGCCAACCACTGTTAATCACTTATCCGACTCTAAAAATGACTTTGCCCAACAATTGTAAGACTTTGCCAACCACTGTTAATCACTTATCCGACCTCTAAAAATTACTTTGCCCAACAATTGAAATGACTTGCCAACCACTGTAATCACTAATCCGATCTCTAGAATGACTTTGCCAACATTGTAATGACTTTGCCAACCACTGTTAATCACTTATCCGACCTCTAAAATGACTTTGCCCAACAATTGAAATGACTTTGCCAACCACTGTTAATCACTTATCCGACCTCTAAAAATGACTTTGCCCAACATGTAATGACTTTGCCAATCACTGTTAACACTTATCCGATCTCTAGAAATGACTTTGCCCAACCAAATTGTAACGACTTTGCCAACACTGTTAATCACTTATCCGACAACTAAAAATGACTTTGCCGAACAATTGTAATGACTTTGCCAACCACTGTTAATCACTTATCCGAACTCTAAAAATGACTTTGACCAACAATTGTAATGACTTTGCCAACCAGTGTTAATCACTTATACGATCTCTTGAAATGACTTTGCCTAACAATTGAAATGACTTTGCCAACACTGTTAATCACTTATCCGACCTCTAATAATGACTTTGCCCAACAATTGTAATGATTTGCTAACCACTGTTAAGCACTTATCCGAATTCTAAAAATGACTTTGCACATTAATTGAAATGACTTTGCCAACCACTGTTAATCAATTATCCGACCTCTAAAAATGACTTTGCCCAACAATTGTAATGACTTTGCCAACCACTGTTAATAACTTATCCGACCTCTAAAAATGACTTTGCCCAACAATTGTAATGACTTTGCCAACCACTGTTAATCACTTATCCGATCTCTTGAAATGACTTTGCCCAACAATTGTAATGACTTTGCCAACCACTGTAAATCACTTATCCGAAGTCTAAAAATGACTTTGACCAACAATTGTAATGACTTTGCCAACCACTGTTAATCACTTATCCGATCTCTTGAAATGACTTTGCCCAACAATTGTAATGACTTTGCCAATCTTTGTTAATCACTTATCCGATCTCTAGAATGACTTTGCCTAACAATTGAAATGACTTTGCCAACCACTGTTAATCACTTATCCGAACTCTAAAAATGGACTTTGACCAACAATTGTAATGACTTTGCCAACCAGTGTTAATCACTTATACGATCTCTTGAAATGACTTTGCCTAACAATTGAAATGACTTTGCCAACCACTGTTAATCACTTATCCGACCTCTAATAATGACTTTGCCCAACAATTGTAATGATTTTGCTAACCACTGTTAAGCACTTATCCGAATTCTAAAAATGACTTTGCACATTAATTGAAATGACTTTGCCAACCACTGTTAATCAATTATCCGACCTCTAAAATGACTTTGCCCAACAATTGTAATGACTTTGCCAACCACTGTTAATAACTTATCCGACCTCTAAAAATGACTTTGCCCAACAATTGTAATGACTTTGCCAACCACTGTTAATCACTTATCCGATCTCTTGAAATGACTTTGCCCAACAATTGTAATGACTTTGCCAACCACTGTAAATCACTTATCCGAAGTCTAAAAATGACTTTGACCAACAATTGTAATGACTTTGCCAACCACTGTTAATCACTTATCCGATCTCTAGAAATGACTTTGCCTAACAATTGAAATGACTTTGCCAACCACTGTTAATCACTTATCCGACCTCTAAAAATGACCTTGCCCAACAATTTTTATGACTTTGCCAACCACTGTTAATCACTTATCAGATCTCTTGAAATGACTTTGCCCAACAATTTTAATGACTTTTCCATCCACTGTTAATCACTTATCCGATCTCTAGAAATGACTTTGCCCAACAATTGTAATGACTTTGCCAACCACTGTTAATCACTTATCCGATCTCTAGAAATGACTTTGCCCAACAATTGTAATGACTTTGCCAACCACTGTTAATCATTTATCCGACCTCTTAAAATGACTTTGACCAACAATTGTAATGACTTTGCCAACCACTGTTAATCATTTATCCAACCTCTAAAAATGACTTTGCCCAACAATTGTAAGACTTTGCCAACCACTGTTAATCACTTATCCGACCTCTAAAATGACTTTGCCCAACAATTGTAACGACTTTGCCAACCACTGTTAATCACTTATCCGACCTCTAAAAATGACTTTGCCCAACAATTGTAATGACTTTGCCAACCACTGTTAATCACTTATCCGACCTCTAAAATTAACTTTGCCCAACAATTGAAATGACTTTGCCAACCACTGTTTAATCACTAATCCGATCTCTAGAAATGACTTTGCCCAACAATTGTAATGACTTTGCCAACCCCTGTTAATCACTTATCCGACCTCTAAAAATGACTTTGCCCAAACAATTGAAATGACTTTGCCAACCACTGTTAATCACTTATCCGACCTCTAAAAATGACTTTGCCCAACAATTGTAATGACTTTGCCAATCACTGTTTAAACACTTATCCGATCTCTAGAAAGACTTTGCCCAACAATTGTAATGACTTTGCCAACCCTGTTAATCACTTATCCGACAACTAAAAATGACTTTGCCGAACAATTGTAATGACTTTGCCAACCACTGTTAATCACTTATCCGAACTCTAAAAATGACTTTGACCAACAATGTAATGACTTTGCCAACCAGTGTTAATCACTTATACGATCTCTTGAAATGACTTTGCCTAACAATTGAAATGACTTGCCAACCACTGTTAATCACTTATCCGACCTCTAATAATGACTTTGCCCAACAATTGTAATGATTTTGCTAACCACTGTTAAGCACTTATCCGAATTCTAAAAATGACTTTGCACATTAATTGAAATGACTTTGCCAACCACTGTTAATCAATTATCCGACCTCTAAAAATGACTTTGCCCAACAATTGTAATGACTTTGCCAACCACTGTTAATAACTATCCGACCTCTAAAAATGACTTTGCCCAACAATTGTAATGACTTTGCCAACCACTGTTAATCACTTATCCGATCTCTTGAAATGACTTTGCCCAACATTGTAATGACTTTGCCAACCACTGTAAATCACTTATCGAAGTCTAAAAGGACTTTGACCAACAATTGTAATGACTTTGCCAACCACTGTTAATCACTTATCCGATCTCTTGAAATGACTTTGCCCAACAATTGTAATGACTTTGCCAATCTTTGTTAATCACTTATCCGATCTCTAGAAATGACTTTGCCTAACAATTGAAATGACTTTGCCAACCACTGTTAATCACTTATCCGACCTCTAAAATGACTTTGCCCAATAATTGTAACGACTTTGCCAACCACTGTTAATCACTTATCCGACCTCTAAAATTACTTTGCCCAACAATTTTTATGACTTTGCCAACCACTGTTAATCACTTATCCGATCTCTTGAAATGACTATGCCCAACAATTGTAATGACTTTGCCAACCACTGTTATTCACTTATCAGATCTCTTGAAATGACTTTGCCCAACAATTGCAATGACTTTGCCATCCACTGTTAATCACTTATCCGATCTCTAGAAATGACTTTGCCCAACAATTGTAATGACTTTGCCAACCACTGTTAATATCTTATCCGATCTCTTGAAATGACTATGCCCAACAATTGTAATGACTTTGCCAACCACTGTTAATCACTTATCAGATCTCTTGAAATGACTTTGCCCAACAATTGTAATGACTTTGCCATCCACTGTTAATCACTTATCCGATCTC
Organism: Brachionus asplanchnoidis; assembly: GCA_025491095.1. Taxonomy (NCBI): domain Eukaryota; kingdom Metazoa; phylum Rotifera; class Eurotatoria; order Ploima; family Brachionidae; genus Brachionus; species Brachionus asplanchnoidis. The sequence continues at coordinate 287,676 of JAILYF010000101.1, read as the reverse complement.
TAGAAATGACTTTGCCCAACAATTGTAATGACTTTGCCAACCACTGTTAATCACTTATCCGATCTCTAGAAATGACTTTGCCAACAATTGTAATGACTTTGCCAACCACTGTTAATCACTTATCCGACCTCTAAAAATGACTTTGCCCAACAATTGTAATGACTTTGCCAACCACTGTTAATCACTTATCCGACCTCTAAAAGACTTTGACCGACAATTGTAATGACTTTGCCAACCCACTGTAAATCACTTATCCGAAGTCTAAAAATGACTTTGACCAACAATTGTAATGACTTTGCCAACCACTGTTAATCACTATCCGATCTCTTGAAATGACTTTGCCCAACAATTGTAATGACTTTGCCAATCTTTGTTAATCACTTATCCGATCTCTAGAAATGACTTTGCCTAACAATTGAAATGACTTTGCCAACCACTATTAATCACTTATCCGAACTCTAGAAATGACTTTGCCCAACAATTGTAATGACTTTACCGACCACTGTTAATCACTTATCCGATCACTAAAAATGACTTTGCCCAACATTTGTAATGACTTTGCCAACCACTGTTAATCACTTATCCGACTTCTAAAAATGACTTTGCCCAACAATTGTAATGACTTTGCCAATCACTGTTAATCACTTATCCGACCTCTAAAAATGACTTTGCCCAACAATTTTTATGACTTTGCCAACCACTGTTAATCACTTATCCGATCTCTTGAAATGACTATGCCCAACAATTGTAATGACTAAGCCAACCACTGTTAATCACTTATCCGATCTCCAGAAATGACTTTGCCTAACAATTGTAATGACTTTGCCAACCACTGTTAATCACTAATCCGACCTCTAAAAATGACTTTGACCAACAATTGTAATGACTTTTCCAACCACTGTTAATCACTTATCCAACCTCTAAAAATGACTTTGCCCAACAATTGTAATGACTTTGCCAACCACTGTTAATCACTTATACGACCTCTAAAAATGACTTTGCCCAAACAATTGTAACGACTTTGCCAACCACTGTTAATCACTTATCCGACCCTCTAAAAATGACTTTGCCCAACAATTGTAATGACTTTGCCAACCACTGTTAATCACTTATCCGACCTCTAGAAATGACTATGCCCAACAATTGTAATGACTTAGCCTACCACTGTTAATCACTTATCCGATCTCTAGAAATGACTTTGCCTAACAATTGTAATGACTTTGCCAACCACTGTTAATCACTTATCCGACCTCTAAAAATGACTTTGACCAACAATTGTAATGACTTTTCCAACCACTGTTAATCACTTATCCAACCTCTAAAAATGACTTTGCCCAACAATTTTAATGACTTTGCCAACCACTGTTAATCACTTATCCGACCTCTAAAAATGACTTTGCCCAACAATTGTAATGACTTTGCCAATCACTGTTAAACACTTATCCGATCTCTAGAAATGACTTTGCCCAACAATTGTAATGACTTTGCCTAACAATTGTAATGACTTTGCCAACCACTGTTAATCACTTATCCGACAACTAAAAATGACTTTGCCGAACAATTGTAATGACTTTGCCAACCACTGTTAATCACTTATCCGAACTCTAAAAATGACTTTGACCAACAATTGTAGTGACTTTGCCAACCAGTGTTAATCACTTATCCGATCTCTTGAAATGACTTTGCCCAACAATTGTAATGACTTTGCCAACCACTGTTAATCACTTATCCGACCTCTAATAATGACTTTGCCCAACAATTGTAATGATTTTGCTAACCACTGTTAAGCACTTATCCGAATTCAAAAAATGACTTTGCACATTAATTGAAATGACTTTGCCAACCACTGTAAATCAATTATCCGACCTCTAAAAATGACTTTGCCCAATAATTGTAATGACTTTGCCAACCACTGTTAATCACTTATCCGACCTCTAAAAATGACATTGCCCAACAATTGTAATGACTTGCTAACCACTGTTAAGCACTTATCCGATCTCTAGAAATGACTTTGCCCAACAATTGTAATGACTTTGCCAACCACTGTTAATCACTTATACGACCTCTAAAAATGACTTTGACCGACAATTGTAATGACTTTGCCAACCACTGTTAATCACTTATCCGACCTCTAAAAATGACCTTGCCCAACAATTGTAATGACTTTGCCAACCACTGTTAATCACTTATCCGATCTCTTGAAATTACTTTGCCCAACAATTGTAATGACTTTGCCAACCACTGTAAATCACTTATCCGAAGTCTAAAAATGACTTTGACCAACAATTGTAATGACTTTGCCAATCACTGTTAAACACTTATCCGATCTCTAGAAATGACTTTGCCCAACAATTGTAATGACTTTGCCAATCTTTGTTAATCACGTATCCGATCTCTAGAAATGACTTTGCCTAACAATTGAAATGACTTTGCCAACCACTATTAATCACTTATCCGAACTCTAGAAATGACTTTGCCCAACAATTGTAATTACTTTGCCGACCACTGTTATTCACTTATCTGACCTATAAAAATGACTTTGCCCAACAATTGTAATGACTTTGCCAACCACTGTTAATCACTTATCCGATCACTAAAAATGACTTTGCCCAACAATTGTAATGACTTTGCCAACCACTGTTAATCACTTATCCGACAACTAAAAATGACTTTGCCGAACAATTGTAATGACTTTGCCAACCACTGTTAATCACTTATCCGATCTCTTGAAATGACTTTGCCCAACAATTGTAATGACTTTGCCAACCACTGTTAATCACTTATCCGACCTCTAATAATGATTTTGCCCAACAATTGTAATGATTTTGCTAACCACTGTTAAGCACTTATCCGAATTCTAAAAATGACTTTGCACATTAATTGAAATGACTTTGCCAACCACTGTTATCAATTATCCGACCTCTAAAAATGACTTTGCCCAACAATTGTAATGACTTTGCCAACCACTGTTAATCACTTATCCGACCTCTAAAAATGACTTTGCCCAACAATTGTAATGACTTTGCCAACCACTGTTAATCACTTATCCGATCTCTTGAAATGACTTTGCCCAACAATTGTAATGACTTTGCCAACCACTGTAAATCACTTATCCGAAGTCTAAAAATGACTTTGACCAACAATTGTAATGACTTTGCCAACCACTGTTAATCACTTTTCCGATCTCTTGAAATGACTTTGCCCAACAATTGTAATGACTTTGCCAATCTTTGTTAATCACTTATCCGATCTCTAGAAATGACTTTGCCTAACAATTGAAATGACTTTGCCAACCACTGTTAATCACTTATCCGACCTCTAAAAATGACTTTGCCCAACAATTGTAACGACTTTGCCAACCACTGTTAATCACTTATCCGACCTCTAAAATGACTTTGCCCAACAATTTTTATGACTTTGCCAACCACTGTTAATCACTTATCCGACAACTAAAAATGACTTTGCCGAACAATTGTAATGACTTTGCCAACCACTGTTAATCACTTATCCGATCTCTTGAAATGACTTTGCCCAACAATTGTAATGACTTTGCCAACCACTGTTAATCACTTATCCGACCTCTAATAATGACTTTGCCCAACAATTGTAATGACTTTGCCAACCACTGTTAAGCACTTATCCGAATTCTAAAAATGACTTTGCACATTAATTGAAATGACTTTGCCAACCACTGTTTTCAATTATCCGACCTCTAAAATGACTTTGCCCAACAATTGTAATGACTTTGCCAACCACTGTTAATCACTTATCCGACCTCTAAAAATGACTTTGCCCAACAATTGTAATGACTTTGCCAACCATTGTTAATCACTTATCCGATCTCTTGAAATGACTTTGCCCAACAAATGTAATGACTTTGCCAATCTTTGTTAATCACTTATCCGATCTCTAGAAATGACTTTGCCTAACAATTGAAATGACTTTGCCAACCACTATTAATCACTTATCCGAACTCTAGAAATGACTTTGCCCATCAATTGTAATTACTTTGCCGACCACTGTTATTCACTTATCTGACCTATAAAAATGACTTTGCCCAACAATTGTAATGACTTTGCCAACCACTGTTAATCACTTATCCGATCTCTTGAAATGACTTTGCCCAACAATTGTAATGACTTTGCCAATCTTTGTTAATCACTTATCCGATCTCTAGAAATGACTTTGCCTAACAATTGAAATGACTTTGCCAACCACTATTAATCACTTATCCGATCTCTTGAAATGACTTTGCCCAACAATTGTAATGACTTTGCCAACCACTGTTAATCACTTATCCGACCTCTAATAATGACTTTGCCCAACAATTGTAATGATTTTGCTAACCACTGTTTAGCACTTATCCGAATTCTAAAAATGACTTTGCACATTAATTGAAATGACTTTGCCAACCACTGTTATCAATTATCCGACCTCTAAAAATGACTTTGCCCAACAATTGTAATGACTTTGCCAACCACTGTTAATCACTTATCCGACCTCTAAAAATGACTTTGCCCAACAATTGTAATGACTTTGCCAACCACTGTTAATCACTTATCCGATCTCTTGAAATGACTTTGCCCAACAATTGTAATGACTTTGCCAACCACTGTAAATCACTTATCCGAAGTCTAAAAATGACTTTGACCAACAATTGTAATGACTTTGCCAACCACTGTTATCAATTATCCGACCTCTAAAAATGACTTTGCCCAACAATTGTAATGACTTTGCCAACCACTGTTAATCACTTATCCGACCTCTAAAAATGACTATGCCCAACAATTGTAATGACTTTGCCAACCACTGTTAATCACTTATCCGATCTCTTGAAATTACTTTGCCCAACAATTGTAATGACTTTGCCAACCACTGTAAATCACTTATCCGAAGTCTAAAAATGACTTTGACCAGCAATTGTAATGACTTTGCCAACCACTGTTAATCATTTATCCGATCTCTTGAAATGACTTTGCCCAACAATTGTAATGACTTTGCCAATCTTTGTTAATCACTTATCCGATCTCTAGAAATGACTTTGCCTAACAATTGAAATGACTTTGCCAACCACTATTAATCACTTATCCGAACTCTAGAAATGACTTTGCCCAACAATTGTAATTACTTTGCCGACCCACTGTTATTCACTTATCTGACCTATAAAAATGACTTTGCCCAATAATTGTAATGACTTTGCCAACCACTGTTAATCACTTATCCGATCTCTAGAAATGACTTTGCCCAACAATTGTAATGACTTTGCTAACCACTGTTAAGCACTTATCCGATCTCTAGAAATGACTTTGCCCAACAATTGTAATGACTTTGCCAACCACTGTTAATCACTTATACGACCTCTAAAAATGACTTTGACCGACAATTGTAATGACCTTGCCAACCACTGTTAATCACTTATCCGACCTCTAAAAATGACCTTGCCCAACAATTGTAATGACTTTGCCAACCACTGTTAATCACTTATCCGATCTCTTGAAATGACTTTGCCCAACAATTGTAATGACTTTGCCAATCTTTGTTAATCACTTATCCGATCTCTAGAAATGACTTTGCCTAACAATTGAAATGACTTTGCCAACCACTATTAATCACTTATCCGAACTCTAGAAATGACTTTGCCCAACAATTGTAATTACTTTGCCGACCACTGTTATTCACTTATCTGACCTATAAAAATGACTTTGCCCAATAATTGTAATGACTTTGCCAACCACTGTTAATCACTTATCCGACCTCAAAAAATGACTTTGCCCAACAATTGTAATGACTTTGCTAACCACTGTTAAGCACTTATCCGATCTCTAGAAATGACTTTGCCCAACAATTGTAATGACTTTGCCAACCACTGTTAATCACTTATACGACCTCTAAAAATGACTTTGACCGACAATTGTAATGACCTTGCCAACCACTGTTAATCACTTATCCGACCTCTAAAATGACCTTGCCCAACAATTGTAATGACTTTGCCATCCACTGTTAATCACTTATCCGATCTCTTGAAATTACTTTGCCCAACAATTGTAATGACTTTGCCAACCACTGTAAATCACTTATCCGAAGTCTAAAAATGACTTTGACCAACAATTGTAATGACTTTGCCAACCACTGTTAATCACTTATCCGATCTCTTGAAATTACTTTGGCCAACAATTGTAATGACTTTGCCAACCACTGTAAATCACTTATCCGAAGTCTAAAAATGACTTTGACCAGCAATTGTAATGAATTTGCCAACCACTGTTAATCATTTATCCGATCTCTTGAAATGACTTTGCCCAACAATTGTAATGACTTTGCCAATCTTTGTTAATCACTTATCCGATCTCTAGAAATGACTTTGCCTAACAATTGAAATGACTTTGCCAACCACTATTAATCACTTATCCGAACTCTAGAAATGACTTTGCCCAACAATTGTAATTACTTTGCCGACCACTGTTATTCACTTATCTGACCTATAAAAATGACTTTGCCCAATAATTGTAATGACTTTGCCAACCACTGTTAATCACTTATCCGACCTCTAAAAATGACTTTGCCCAACAATTGTAATGACTTTGCTAACCACTGTTAAGCACTTATCCGATCTCTAGAAATGACTTTGCCCAACAATTGTAATGACTTTGCCAACCACTGTTAATCACTTATACGACCTCTAAAAATGACTTTGACCGACAATTGTAATGACCTTGCCAACCACTGTTAATCACTTATCCGACCTCTAAAATGACCTTGCCCAACAATTGTAATGACTTTGCCAACCACTGTTAATCACTTATCCGATCTCTTGAAATTACTTTGCCCAACAATTGTAATGACTTTGCCAACCACTGTAAATCACTTATCCGAAGTCTAAAAATGACTTTGACCAACAATTGTAATGACTTTGCCAACCACTGTTAATCACTTATCCGATCTCTTGAAATGACTTTGCCCAACAATTGTAATGACTTTGCCAATCTTTGTTAATCACTTATCCGATCTCTAGAAATGACTTTGCCTAACAATTGAAATGACTTTGCCAACCACTATTAATCACTTATCCGAACTCTAGAAATGACTTTGCCCAACAATTGTAATTACTTTGCCGACCACTGTTATTCACTTATCTGACCTATAAAAATGACTTTGCCCAACAATTGAAATGACTTTGCCAACCACTGTTAATCACTTATCCGATCACTAAAATGACTTTGCCCAACAATTGTAATGACTTTGCCAACCACTGTTAATCACTTATCCGACAACTAAAAATGACTTTGCCGAACAATTGTAATGACTTTGCCAACCACTGTTAATCACTTATCCGATCTCTTGAAATGACTTTGCCCAACAATTGTAATGACTTTGCCAACCACTGTTAATCACTTATCCGACCTCTAATAATGACTTTGCCCAACAATTGTAATGATTTTGCTAACCACTGTTAAGCACTTATCCGAATTCTAAAAATGAATTTGCACATTAATTGAAATGACTTTGCCAACCACTGTTATCAATTATCCGACCTCTAAAAATGACTTTGCCCAACAATTGTAATGACTTTGCCAACCACTGTTAATCACTTATCCGACCTCTAAAAATGACTTTGCCCAACAATTGTAATGACTTTGCCAACCACTGTTAATCACTTATCCGATCTCTTGAAATGACTTTGCCCAACAATTGTAATGACTTTGCCAACCACTGTAAATCACTTATCCGAAGTCTAAAAATGACTTTGCCCAACAATTGTAATGACTTTGCCAACCACTGTTAATCACTTTTCCGATCTCTTGAAATGACTTTGCCCAACAATTGTAATGACTTTGCCAATCTTTGTTAATCACTTATCCGATCTCTAGAAATGACCTTGCCTAACAATTGAAATGACTTTGCCAACCACTGTTAATCACTTATCCGACCTCTAAAAATGACTTTGCCCAACAATTGTAACGACTTTGCCAACCACTGTTAATCACTTATCCGACCTCTAAAAATGACTTTGCCCAACAATTTTTATGACTTTGCCAACCACTGTTAATCACTTATCCGACAACTAAAAATGACTTTGCCGAACAATTGTAATGACTTTGCCAACCACTGTTAATCACTTATCCGATCTCTTGAAATGACTTTGCCCAACAATTGTAATGACTTTGCCAACCACTGTTAATCACTTATCCGACCTCTAATAATGACTTTGCCCAACAATTGTAATGACTTTGCCAACCACTGTTAAGCACTTATCCGAATTCTAAAAATGACTTTGCACATTAATTGAAATGACTTTGCCAACCACTGTTTTCAATTATCCGACCTCTAAAAATGACTTTGCCCAACAATTGTAATGACTTTGCCAACCACTGTTAATCACTTATCCGACCTCTAAAATGACTTTGCCCAACAATTGTAATGACTTTGCCAACCACTGTTAATCACTTATCCGATCTCTTGAAATGACTTTGCCCAACAATTGTAATGACTTTGCCAATCTTTGTTAATCACTTATCCGATCTCTAGAAATGACTTTGCCTAACAATTGAAATGACTTTGCCAACCACTATTAATCACTTATCCGAACTCTAGAAATGACTTTGCCCAACAATTGTAATTACTTTGCCGACCACTGTTATTCACTTATCTGACCTATAAAAATGACTTTGCCCAACAATTGTAATGACTTTGCCAACCACTGTTAATCACTTATCCGATCACTAAAAATGACTTTGCCCAACAATTGTAATGACTTTGCCAACCACTGTTAATCACTTATCCGACAACTAAAAATGACTTTGCCGAACAATTGTAATGACTTTGCCAACCACTGTTAATCACTTATCCGATCTCTTGAAATGACTTTGCCCAACAATTGTAATGACTTTGCCAACCACTGTTAATCACTTATCCGACCTCTAATAATGACTTTGCCCAACAATTGTAATGATTTTGCTAACCACTGTTAAGCACTTATCCGAATTCTAAAAATGACTTTGCACATTAATTGAAATGACTTTGCCAACCACTGTTATCAATTATCCGACCTCTAAAAATGACTTTGCCCAACAATTGTAATGACTTTGCCAACCACTGTTAATCACTTATCCGACCTCTAAAAATGACTTTGCCCAACAATTGTAATGACTTTGCCAACCACTGTTAATCACTTATCCGATCTCTTGAAATGACTTTGCCCAACAATTGTAATGACTTTGCCAACCACTGTAAATCACTTATCCGAAGTCTAAAAATGACTTTGACCAACAATTGTAATGACTTTGCCAACCACTGTTATCAATTATCCGACCTCTAAAAATGACTTTGCCCAACAATTGTAATGACTTTGCCAACCACTGTTAATCACTTATCCGACCTCTAAAAATGACTTTGCCCAACAATTGGAATGACTTTGCCAACCACTGTTAATCACTTATCCGATCTCTTGAAATTACTCTGCCCAACAATTGTAATGACTTTGCCAACCACTGTAAATCACTTATCCGAAGTCTAAAAATGACTTTGACCAGCAATTGTAATGACTTTGCCAACCACTGTTAATCACTTATCCGATCTCTAGAAATGACTTTGCCTAACAATTGAAATGACTTTGCCAACCACTATTAATCACTTATCCGATCTCTAGAAATGACTTTGCCTAACAATTGAAATGACTTTGCCAACCACTATTAATCACTTATCCGAACTCTAGAAATGACTATGCCCAACAATTGTAATGACTTTGCCAACCACTGTTAATCACTTATCCGACAACTAAAAATGACTTTGCCGAACAATTGTAATGACTTTGCCAACCACTGTTAATCACTTATCCGATCTCTTGAAATGACTTTGCCCAACAATTGTAATGACTTTGCCAACCACTGTTAATCACTTATCCGACAACTAAAAATGACTTTGCCGAACAATTGTAATGACTTTGCCAACCACTGTTAATCACTTATCCGATCTCTTGAAATGACTTTGCCCAACAATTGTAATGACTTTGCCAACCACTGTTAATCACTTATCCGACAACTAAAAATGACTTTGCCGAACAATTGTAATGACTTTGCCAACCACTGTTAATCACTTATCCGATCTCTTGAAATGACTTTGCCCAACAATTGTAATGACTTTGCCAACCACTGTTAATCACTTATCCGACCTCTAATAATGACTTTGCCCAACAATTGTAATGATTTTGCTAACCACTGTTAAGCACTTTTCCGAATTCTAGAAATGACTTTGCCAACCACTGTTATCAATTATCCGACCTCTAACAATGACTTTGCCCAACAATTGTAATGACTTTGCCAACCACTGTTAATCACTTATCCGACCTCTAAAAATGACTTTGCCCAACAATTGTAATGACTTTGCCAACCACTGTTATCAATTATCCGACCTCTAAAAATGACTTTGCCCAACAATTGTAATGACTTTGCCAACCACTGTTAATCACTTATCCGACCTCTAAAAATGACTTTGCCCAACAATTGTAATGACTTTGCCAACCACTGTTAATCACTTATCCGATCTCTTGAAATTACTTTGCCCAACAATTGTAATGACTTTGCCAACCACTGTAAATCACTTATCCGAAGTCTAAAAATGACTTTGACCAGCAATTGTAATGACTTTGCCAACCACTGTTAATCATTTATCCGATCTCTTGAAATGACTTTGCCCAACAATTGTAATGACTTTGCCAATCTTTGTTAATCACTTATCCGATCTCTAGAAATGACTTTGCCTAACAATTGAAATGACTTTGCCAACCACTATTAATCACTTATCCGAACTCTAGAAATGACTTTGCCCAACAATTGTAATGACTTTGCCAACCACTGTTAATCACTTATCCGACAACTAAAAATGACTTTGCCGAACAATTGTAATGACTTTGCCAACCACTGTTAATCACTTATCCGATCTCTTGAAATGACTTTGCCCAACAATTGTAATGACTTTGCCAACCACTGTTAATCACTTATCCGACAACTAAAAATGACTTTGCCGAACAATTGTAATGACTTTGCCAACCACTGTTAATCACTTATCCGATCTCTTGAAATGACTTTGCCCAACAATTGTAATGACTTTGCCAACCACTGTTAATCACTTATCCGACAACTAAAAATGACTTTGCCGAACAATTGTAATGACTTTGCCAACCACTGTTAATCACTTATCCGATCTCTTGAAATGACTTTGCCCAACAATTGTAATGACTTTGCCAACCACTGTTAATCACTTATCCGACCTCTAATAATGACTTTGCCCAACAATTGTAATGATTTTGCTAACCACTGTTAAGCACTTTTCCGAATTCTAGAAATGACTTTGCCAACCACTGTTATCAATTATCCGACCTCTAACAATGACTTTGCCCAACAATTGTAATGACTTTGCCAACCACTGTTAATCACTTATCCGACCTCTAAAAATGACTTTGCCCAACAATTGTAATGACTTTGCCAACCACTGTTATCAATTATCCGACCTCTAAAAATGACTTTGCCCAACAATTGTAATGACTTTGCCAACCACTGTTAATCACTTATCCGACCTCTAAAAATGACTTTGCCCAACAATTGTAATGACTTTGCCAACCACTGTTAATCACTTATCCGATCTCTTGAAATTACTTTGCCCAACAATTGTAATGACTTTGCCAACCACTGTAAATCACTTATCCGAAGTCTAAAAATGACTTTGACCAGCAATTGTAATGACTTTGCCAACCACTGTTAATCATTTATCCGATCTCTTGAAATGACTTTGCCCAACAATTGTAATGACTTTGCCAATCTTTGTTAATCACTTATCCGATCTCTAGAAATGACTTTGCCTAACAATTGAAATGACTTTGCCAACCACTATTAATCACTTATCCGAACTCTAGAAATGACTTTGCCCAACAATTGTAATTACTTTGCCGACCACTGTTATTCACTTATCTGACCTATAAAAATGACTTTGCCCAACAATTGAAATGACTTTGCCAACCACTGTTAATCACTTATCCGATCACTAAAAATGACTATGCCCAACAATTGTAATGACTTTGCCAACCACTGTTAATCACTTATCCGACAACTAAAAATGACTTTGCCGAACAATTGTAATGACTTTGCCAACCACTGTTAATCACTTATCCGATCTCTTGAAATGACTTTGCCCAACAATTGTAATGACTTTGCCAACCACTGTTAATCACTTATCCGACCTCTAATAATGACTTTGCCCAACAATTGTAATGATTTTGCTAACCACTGTTAAGCACTTTTCCGAATTCTAAAAATGACTTTGCACATTAATTGAAATGACTTTGCCAACCACTGTTATCAATTATCCGACCTCAAAAATGACTTTGCCCAACAATTGTAATGACTTTGCCAACCACTGTTAATCACTTATCCGACCTCTAAAAATGACTTTGCCCAACAATTGTAATGACTTTGCCAACCACTGTTAATCACTTATCCGATCTCTTGGAATGACCTTGCCCAACAATTGTAATGACTTTGCCAACCACTGTAAATCACTTATCCGAAGTCTAAAAATGACTTTGACCAACAATTGTAATGACTTTGCCAACCACTGTTAATCACTTATCCGATCACTAAAAATGACTATGCCCAACAATTGTAATGACTTTGCCAACCACTGTTAATCACTTATCCGACAACTAAAAATGACTTTGCCGAACAATTGTAATGACTTTGCCAACCACTGTTAATCACTTATCCGATCTCTTGAAATGACTTTGCCCAACAATTGTAATGACTTTGCCAACCACTGTTAATCACTTATCCGACCTCTAATAATGACTTTGCCCAACAATTGTAATGATTTTGCTAACCACTGTTAAGCACTTTTCCGAATTCTAAAAATGACTTTGCACATTAATTGAAATGACTTTGCCCAACAATTGTAATGACTTTGCCAACCACTGTTAATCACTTATCCGACCTCTAATAATGACTTTGCCCAACAATTGTAATGATTTTGCTAACCACTGTTAAGCACTTTTCCGAATTCTAAAAATGACTTTGCACATTAATTGAAATGACTTTGCCAACCACTGTTATCAATTATCCGACCTCTAAAAATGACTTTGCCCAACAATTGTAATGACTTTGCCAACCACTGTTAATCACTTATCCGATCACTAAAAATGACTATGCCCAACAATTGTAATGACTTTGCCAACCACTGTTAATCACTTATCCGACAACTAAAAATGACTTTGCCGAACAATTGTAATGACTTTGCCAACCACTGTTAATCACTTATCCGATCTCTTGAAATGACTTTGCCCAACAATTGTAATGACTTTGCCAACCACTGTTAATCACTTATCCGACCTCTAATAATGACTTTGCCCAACAATTGTAATGATTTTGCTAACCACTGTTAAGCACTTTTCCGAATTCTAAAAATGACTTTGCACATTAATTGAAATGACTTTGCCAACCACTGTTATCAATTATCCGACCTCTAAAAATGACTTTGCCCAACAATTGTAATGACTTTGCCAACCACTGTTAATCACTTATCCGACCTCTAAAAATGACTTTGCCCAACAATTGTAATGACTTTGCCAACCACTGTTAATCACTTATCCGATCTCTTGGAATGACCTTGCCCAACAATTGTAATGACTTTGCCAACCACTGTAAATCACTTATCCGAAGTCTAAAAATGACTTTGACCAACAATTGTAATGACTTTGCCAACCACTGTTAATCACTTATCCGATCACTAAAAATGACTATGCCCAACAATTGTAATGACTTTGCCAACCACTGTTAATCACTTATCCGACAACTAAAAATGACTTTGCCGAACAATTGTAATGACTTTGCCAACCACTGTTAATCACTTATCCGATCTCTTGAAATGACTTTGCCCAACAATTGTAATGACTTTGCCAACCACTGTTAATCACTTATCCGACCTCTAATAATGACTTTGCCCAACAATTGTAATGATTTTGCTAACCACTGTTAAGCACTTTTCCGAATTCTAAAAATGACTTTGCACATTAATTGAAATGACTTTGCCAACCACTGTTATCAATTATCCGACCTCTAAAAATGACTTTGCCCAACAATTGTAATGACTTTGCCAACCACTGTTAATCACTTATCCGACCTCTAAAAATGACTTTGCCCAACAATTGTAATGACTTTGCCAACCACTGTTAATCACTTATCCGATCTCTTGAAATGACTTTGCCCAACAATTGTAATGACTTTGCCAACCACTGTAAATCACTTATCCGAAGTCTAAAAATGACTTTGACCAACAATTGTAATGACTTTGCCAACCACTGTTATCAATTATCAGACCTCTAAAAATGACTTTGCCCAACAATTGTAATGACTTTGCCAACCACTGTTAATCACTTATCCGACCTCTAAAAATGACTTTGCCCAACAATTTTAATGACTTTGCCAACCACTGTTAATCACTTTTCCGATCTCTTGAAATTACTTTGCCCAACAATTGTAATGACTTTGCCAACCACTGTAAATCACTTATCCGAAGTCTAAAAATGACTTTGACCAACAATTGTAATGACTTTGCCAACCACTGTTAATCACTTATCCGATCTCTTGAAATGACTTTGCCCAACAATTGTAATGACTTTGCCAATCTTTGTTAATCACTTATCCGATCTCTAGAAATGACTTTGCCTAACAATTGAAATGACTTTGCCAACCACTATTAATCACTTATCCGAACTCTAGAAATGACTTTGCCCAACAATTGTAATTACTTTGCCGACCACTGTTATTCACTTATCTGACCTATAAAAATGACTTTGCCCAACAATTGTAATGACTTTGCCAACCACTGTTAATCACTTATCCGATCACTAAAAATGACTTTGCCCAACAATTGTAATGACTTTGCCAACCACTGTTAATCACTTATCCGACAACTAAAAATGACTTTGCCGAACAATTGTAATGACTTTGCCAACCACTGTTAATCACTTATCCGATCTCTTGAAATGACTTTGCCCAACAATTGTAATGACTTTGCCAACCACTGTTAATCACTTATCCGACCTCTAATAATGACTTTGCCCAACAATTGTAATGATTTTGCTAACCACTGTTAAGCAATTATCCGAATTCTAAAAATGACTTTGCACATTAATTGAAATGACTTTGCCAACCACTGTTATCAATTATCCGACCTCTAAAAATGACTTTGCCCAACAATTGTAATGACTTTGCCAACCACTGTTAATCACTTATCCGATCTCTTGGAATGACCTTGCCCAACAATTGTAATGACTTTGCCAACCACTGTTAATCACTTATCCGATCTCTTGAAATGACTTTGCCCAACAATTGTAATGACTTTGCCAACCACTGTAAATCACTTATCCGAAGTCTAAAAATGACTTTGACCAACAATTGTAATGACTTTGCCAACCACTGTTAATCACTTATCCGACCTCTAAAAATGACTATGCCCAACAATTGTAATGACTTTGCCAACCACTGTTAATCACTTATCCGAAGTCTAAAAATGACTTTGACCAACAATTGTAATGACTTTGCCAACCACTGTTATCAATTATCCGACCTCTAAAAATGACTTTACCCAACAATTGTAATGACTTTGCCAACCACTGTTAATCACTTATCCGACCTCTAAAAATGACTTTGCCCAACAATTGTAATGACTTTGCCAACCACTGTTAATCACTTATCCGATCTCTTGAAATTACTTTGCCCAACAATTGTAATGACTTTGCCAACCACTGTAAATCACTTATCCGAAGTCTAAAAATGACTTTGACCAGCAATTGTAATGACTTTGCCAACCACTGTTAATCACTTATCCGATCTCTTGAAATGACTTTGCCCAACAATTGTAATGACTTTGCCAATCTTTGTTAATCACTTATCCGATCTCTAGAAATGACTTTGCCTAACAATTGAAATGACTTTGCCAACCACTATTAATCACTTATCCGAACTCTAGAAATGACTTTGCCCAACAATTGTATTTACTTTGCCGACCACTGTTATTCACTTATCTGACCTATAAAAATGACTTTGCCCAACAATTGTAATGACTTTGCCAACCACTGTTATCAATTATCCGACCTCTAAAAATGACTTTGCCCAACAATTGTAATGACTTTGCCAACCACTGTTAATCACTTATCCGAAGTCTAAAAATGACTTTGACCAGCAATTGTAATGACTTTGCCAACCACTGTTAATCACTTATCCGATCTCTTGAAATGACTTTGCCCAACAATTGTAATGACTTTGCCAATCTTTGTTAATCACTTATCCGATCTCTAGAAATGACTTTGCCTAACAATTGAAATGACTTTGCCAACCACTATTAATCACTTATCCGAACTCTAGAAATGACTTTGCCCAACAATTGTATTTACTTTGCCGACCACTGTTATTCACTTATCTGACCTATAAAAATGACTTTGCCCAACAATTGTAATGACTTTGCCAACCACTGTTATCAATTATCCGACCTCTAAAAATGACTTTGCCCAACAATTGTAATGACTTTGCCAACCACTGTTAATCACTTATCCGACAACTAAAAATGACTTTGCCGAACAATTGTAATGACTTTGCCAACCACTGTTAATCACTTATCCGATCTCTTGAAATGACTTTGCCCAACAATTGTAATGACTTTGCCAACCACTGTTAATCACTTATCCGACCTCTAATAATGACTTTGCCCAACAATTGTAATGATTTTGCTAACCACTGTTAAGCACTTTTCCGAATTCTAAAAATGACTTTGCACATTAATTGAAATGACTTTGCCAACCACTGTTATCAATTATCCGACCTCTAAAAATGACTTTGCCCAACAATTGTAATGACTTTGCCAACCACTGTTAATCACTTATCCGACCTCTAAAAATGACTTTGCCCAACAATTGTAATGACTTTGCCAACCACTGTTAATCACTTATCCGATCTCTTGAAATGACTTTGCCCAACAATTGTAATGACTTTGCCAACCACTGTAAATCACTTATCCGAAGTCTAAAAATGACTTTGACCAACAATTGTAATGACTTTGCCAACCACTGTTATCAATTATCCGACCTCTAAAAATGACTTTGCCCAACAATTGTAATGACTTTGCCAACCACTGTTAATCACTTATCCGACCTCTAAAAATGACTTTGCCCAACAATTGTAATGACTTTGCCAACCACTGTTAATCACTTATCCGATCTCTTGAAATTACTTTGCCCAACAATTGTAATGACTTTGCCAACCACTGTAAATCACTTATCCGAAGTCTAAAAATGACTTTGACCAACAATTGTAATGACTTTGCCAACCACTGTTAATCACTTATCCGATCTCTTGAAATGACTTTGCCCAACAATTGTAATGACTTTGCCAATCTTTGTTAATCACTTATCCGATCTCTAGAAATGACTTTGCCTAACAATTGAAATGACTTTGCCAACCACTATTAATCACTTATCCGAACTCTAGAAATGACTTTGCCCAACAATTGTAATTACTTTGCCGACCACTGTTATTCACTTATCTGACCTATAAAAATGACTTTGCCCAACAATTGTAATGACTTTGCCAACCACTGTTAATCACTTATCCGATCACTAAAAATGACTTTGCCCAACAATTGTAATGACTTTGCCAACCACTGTTAATCACTTATCCGACAACTAAAAATGACTTTGCCCAACAATTGTAATGACTTTGCCAACCACTGTTAATCACTTATCCGACAACTAAAAATGACTTTGCCGAACAATTGTAATGACTTTGCCAACCACTGTTAATCACTTATCCGATCTCTTGAAATGACTTTGCCCAACAATTGTAATGACTTTGCCAACCACTGTTAATCACTTATCCGACCTCTAATAATGACTTTGCCCAACAATTGTAATGATTTTGCTAACCACTGTTAAGCACTTATCCGATTTCTAAAAATGACTTTGCACATTAATTGAAATGACTTTGCCAACCACTGTTATCAATTATCCGACCTCTAAAAATGACTTTGCCCAACAATTGTAATGACTTTGCCAACCACTGTTAATCACTTATCCGACCTCTAAAAATGACTTTGACCAACAATTGTAATGACTTTGCCAACCACTGTTATCAATTATCCGACCTCTAAAAATGACTATGCCCAACAATTGTAATGACTTTGCCAACCACTGTTAATCACTTATCCGACCTCTAAAAATGACTTTGCCCAACAGTTGTAATGACTTTGCCAACCACTGTTAATCACTTATCCGATCTCTTGAAATTACTTTGCCCAACAATTGTAATGAATTTGCCAACCACTGTTAATCACTTATCCGATCTCTTGAAATGACTTTGCCCAACAATTGTAATGACTTTGCCAATCTTTGTTAATCACTTATCCGATCTCTAGAAATGACTTTGCCTAACAATTGAAATGACTTTGCCAACCACTATTAATCACTTATCCGAACTCTAGAAATGACTTTGCCCAACAATTGTAATTACTTTGCCGACCACTGTTATTCACTTATCTGACCTATAAAAATGACTTTGCCCAACAATTGTAATGACTTTGCCAACCACTGTTAATCACTTATCCGATCACTAAAAATGACTTTGCCCAACAATTGTAATGACTTTGCCAACCACTGTTAATCACTTATCCGACAACTAAAAATGACTTTGCCGAACAATTGTAATGACTTTGCCAACCACTGTTAATCACTTATCCGATCTCTTGAAATGACTTTGCCCAACAATTGTAATGACTTTGCCAACCACTGTTAATCACTTATCCGACCTCTAATAATGACTTTGCCCAACAATTGTAATGATTTTGCTAACCACTGTTAAGCACTTATCCGAATTCTAAAAATGACTTTGCACATTAATTGAAATGACTTTGCCAACCACTGTTATCAATTATCCGACCTCTAAAATGACTTTGCCCAACAATTGTAATGACTTTGCCAACCACTGTTAATCACTTATCCGACCTCTAAAAATGACTTTGCCCAACAATTGTAATGACTTTGCCAACCACTGTTAATCACTTATCCGATCTCTTGAAATGACTTTGCCCAACAATTGTAATGACTTTGCCAACAACTGTAAATCACTTATCCGAAGTCTAAAAATGACTTTGACCAACAATTGTAATGACTTTGCCAACCACTGTTAATCACTTTTCCGATCTCTTGAAATGACTTTGCCCAACAATTGTAATGACTTTGCCAATCTTTGTTAATCACTTATCCGATCTCTAGAAATGACTTTGCCTAACAATTGAAATGACTTTGCCAACCACTGTTAATCACTTATCCGACCTCTAAAAATGACTTTGCCCAACAATTGTAACGACTTTGCCAACCACTGTTAATCACTTATCCGACCTCTAAAATGACTTTGCCCAACAATTTTTATGACTTTGCCAACCACTGTTAATCACTTATCCGATCTCTTGAAATGACTATGCCCAACAATTGTAATGACTTTGCCAACCACTGTTAATCACTTATCAGATCTCTTGAAATGACTTTGCCCAACAATTGTAATGACTTTGCCATCCACTGTTAATCACTTATCCGATCTCTAGAAATGACTTTGCCCAACAATTGTAATGATTTTGCCAACCACTGTTAATCACTTATCCGATCTCTTGAAATGACTATGCCCAACAATTGTAATGACTTTGCCAACCACTGTTAATCACTTATCCGACCTCTAAATATGACTTTGACCGACAATTGTAATGACTTTGCCAACCACTGTTAATCACTTATCCGACCTCTAAAAATGACCTTGCCCAACAATTTTTATGACTTAGCCAACCACTGTTAATCACTTATTCGATCTCTTGAAATGAGTTTGCCCAACAATTGTAATGACTTTGCCAACCACTGTAAATCACTTATCCGAAGTCTAAAAATGACTTTGACCAACAATTGTAATGACTTTGCCAACCACTGTTAATCACTTATCCGATCTCTTGAAATGACTTTGCCCAACAATTGTAATGACTTTGCCAATCTTTGTTAATCACTTATCCGATCTCTAGAAATGACTTTGCCTAACAATTGAAATGACTTTGCCAACCACTATTAATCACTTATCCGAACTCTAGAAATGACTTTGCCCAACAATTTTAATGACTTTGCCAACCACTGTTAATCACTTATCCGACCTCTAAAAATGACTTTGCCTTACAATTTTTATGACTTTGCCAACCACTGTTAATCACTTATCCGACCTCTAAAAATGACTTTGACCAACAATTGTAATGACTTTTCCAACCACTGTTAATCACTTATCCGACCTCTAAAAATGACTTTGCCCAACAATTGTAACGACTTTGCCAACCACTGTTAATCACTTATCCGACCTCTAAAAATGACTTTGCCCAACAATTTTTATGACTTTGCCAACCACTGTTAATCACTTATCCGATCTCTTGAAATGACTATGCCCAACAATTGTAATGACTTAGCCAACCACTGTTAATCACTTATCCGACCTCTAAAAATGATTTTGACCAACAATTGTAATGACTTAGCCAACCACTGTTAATCACTTATCCGACCTCTAAAAATGACTTTGACCAACAATTGTAATGACTTTTCCAACCACTGTTAATCACTTATCCAACCTCTAAAAATGACTTTGCCCAACAATTGTAATGACTTTGCCAACCACTGTTCATCACTTATCCGACCTCTAAAAATGACCTTGCCCAACAATTTTTATGACTTAGCCAACCACTGTTAATCACTTATTCGATCTCTTGAAATGAGTTTGCCCAACAATTGTAATGACTTTGCCAACCACTGTAAATCACTTATCCGAAGTCTAAAAATGACTTTGACCAACAATTGTAATGACTTTGCCAACCACTGTTAATCACTTATCCGATCTCTTGAAATGACTTTGCCCAACAATTGTAATGACTTTGCCAATCTTTGTTAATCACTTATCCGATCTCTAGAAATGACTTTGCCTAACAATTGAAATGACTTTGCCAACCACTATTAATCACTTATCCGAACTCTAGAAATGACTTTGCCCAACAATTGTAATGACTTTGCCGACCACTGTTATTCACTTATCTGACCTATAAAAATGACTTTGCCTAACAATTGTAATGACTTTGCCAACCACTGTTATCAATTATCCGATCACTAAAAATGACTTTGCCCAACAATTGTAATGACTTTGCCAACCACTGTTAATCACTTATCCGACCTCTAAAAATGACTTTGCCCAACAATTGTAACGACTTTGCCAACCACTGTTAATCACTTATCCGACCTCTAAAAATGACTTTGCCCAACAATTTTTATGACTTTGCCAACCACTGTTAATCACTTATCCGATCTCTTGAAATGACTATGCCCAACAATTGTAATGACTTAGCCAACCACTGTTAATCACTTATCCGACCTCTAAAAATGACTTTGACAAACAATTGTAATGACTTAGCCAACCACTGTTAATCACTTATCCGACCTCTAAAAATGACTTTGACCAACAATTGTAATGACTTTTCCAACCACTGTTAAGCACTTATCCGAATTCTAAAAATGACTTTGCACATTAATTGAAATGACTTTGCCAACCACTGTTAATCAATTATCCGACCTCTAAAAATGACTTTGCCCAACAATTGTAATGACTTTGCCAACCACTGTTAATCACTTATCCGATCTCTAGAAATGACTTTGCCCAACAATTGTAACGACTTTGCCAACCACTGTTAATCACTTATCCGACCTCTAAAATGACTTTGCCCAACAATTTTTATGACTTTGCCAACCACTGTTAATCACTTATCCGATCTCTTGAAATGACTATGCCCAACAATTGTAATGACTTAGCCAACCACTGTTAAACACTTATCCGACCTCTAAAAATGATTTTGACCAACAATTGTAATGACTTAGCCAACCACTGTTAATCACTTATCCGACCTCTAAAAATGACTTTGACCAACAATTGTAATGACTTTTCCAACCACTGTTAATCACTTATCCAACCTCTAAAAATGACTTTGCCCAACAATTGTAATGACTTTGCCAACCACTGTTCATCACTTATCCGACCTCTAAAAATGACCTTGCCCAACAATTTTTATGACTTAGCCAACCACTGTTAATCACTTATTCGATCTCTTGAAATGAGTTTGCCCAACAATTGTAATGACTTTGCCAACCACTGTAAATCACTTATCCGAAGTCTAAAAATGACTTTGACCAACAATTGTAATGACTTTGCCAACCACTGTTAATCACTTATCCGATCTCTTGAAATGACTTTGCCCAACAATTGTAATGACTTTGCCAATCTTTGTTAATCACTTATCCGATCTCTAGAAATGACTTTGCCTAACAATTGAAATGACTTTGCCAACCACTATTAATCACTTATCCGAACTCTAGAAATGACTTTGCCCAACAATTGTAATGACTTTGCCGACCACTGTTATTCACTTATCTGACCTATAAAAATGACTTTGCCTAACAATTGTAATGACTTTGCCAACCACTGTTAATCACTTATCCGACCTCTAAAAATGACTTTGCCCAACAATTGTAATGACTTTTCCAACCACTGTTAATCACTTATCCAACCTCTAAAAATGACTTTGCCCAACAATTGTAATGACTTTGCCAACCACTGTTAATCACTCATCCGACCTCTAAAAATGACTTTGCCCAACAATTGTTATGACTTTGCCAACCACTGTTAATCACTTATCCGAACTCTAAAAATAACTTTGACCAACAATTGTAATGACTTTGCCAACCACTGTTAATCACTTATCCGATCTCTTGAAATGACTTTGCCCAACAATTGTAATGACTTTGCCAACCACTGCTAATCACTTATCCGACCTCTAAAAATTACTTTGCCCAACAATTGAAATGACTTTGCCAACCACTGTTAAGCACTTATCCGGCCTCTAAAAATGACTTTGCACAACAATTGAAATGACTTTGCCAACCACTGTTAATCAAATATCCGACCTCTAAAAATGACTTTGCCCAACAATTTTAATGACTTTGCCAACCACTGTTAATAACTTATCCGACCTCTAAAAATGACTTTGCCCAACAATTGTAATGACTTTGCCAACCACTGTTAATCACTTATCCGATCTCTAGAAATGACTTTGCCCAACAATTGTAATGACTTTGCCAACCACTGTTAATCACTTATCCGACCTCTAAAAATGACTTTGCCCAACAATTTTAATGACTTTGCCAACCACTGTTAATCACTTATCCGACCTCTAAAAATGACTTTGCCCAACAATTGTAATGACTTTGCCCAACAATTGTAATGACTTTGCCAACCACTGTTAATCACTTATCCGAACTCTAAAAATGACTTTGACCAACAATTGTAGTGACTTTGCCAACCAATGTTAATCACTTATCCGATCTCTTGAAATGACTTTGCCCAACAATTGTAATGACTTTGCCAACCACTGTTAATCACTTATCCGACCTCTAAAAATGACTTTGCCCAACAATTTTTATGACTTTGCCAACCACTGTTAATCACTTATCCGATCTCTTGAAATGACTATGCCCAACAATTGTAATGACTTAGCCAACCACTGTTAATCACTCATCCGACCTCTAAAAATGACTTTGACAAACAATTGTAATGACTTAGCCAACCACTGTTAATCACTTATCCGACCTCTAAAAATGACTTTGACCAACAATTGTAATGACTTTTCCAACCACTGTTAATCACTTATCCAACCTCTAAAAATGACTTTGCCCAACAATTGTAATGACTTTGCCAACCACTGTTAATCACTCATCCGACCTCTAAAAATGACTTTGCCCAACAATTGTTATGACTTTGCCAACCACTGCTAATCACTTATCCGACCTCTAAAAATTACTTTGACCAACAATTGTAATGACTTTGCCAACCACTGTTAATCACTTATCCGATCTCTTGAAATGACTATGCCCAACAATTGTAATGACTTAGCCAACCACTGTTAATCACTCATCCGACCTCTAAAAATGACTTTGACAAACAATTGTAATGACTTAGCCAACCACTGTTAATCACTTATCCGACCTCTAAAAATGACTTTGACCAACAATTGTAATGACTTTTCCAACCACTGTTAATCACTTATCCAACCTCTAAAAATGACTTTGCCCAACAATTGTAATGACTTTGCCAACCACTGTTAATCACTCATCCGACCTCTAAAAATGACTTTGCCCAACAATTGTTATGACTTTGCCAACCACTGTTAATCACTTATCCGAACTCTAAAATGACTTTGACCAACAATTGTAATGACTTTGCCAACCACTGTTAATCACTTATCCGATCTCTTGAAATGACTTTGCCCAACAATTGTAATGACTTTGCCAACCACTGCTAATCACTTATCCGACCTCTAAAAATTACTTTGCCCAACAATTGAAATGACTTTGCCAACCACTGTTAAGCACTTATCCGGCCTCTAAAAATGACTTTGCACAACAATTGAAATGACTTTGCCAACCACTGTTAATCAAATATCCGACCTCTAAAAATGACTTTGCCCAACAATTTTAATGACTTTGCCAACCACTGTTAATAACTTATCCGACCTCTAAAAATGACTTTGCCCAACAATTGTAATGACTTTGCCAACCACTGTTAATCACTTATCCGATCTCTAGAAATGACTTTGCCCAACAATTGTAATGACTTTGCCAACCACTGTTAATCACTTATCCGACCTCTAAAAATGACTTTGCCCAACAAATTTAATGACTTTGCCAACCACTGTTAATCACTTATCCGACCTCTAAAAATGACTTTGCCCAACAATTGTAATGACTTTGCCAATCACTGTTAAACACTTATCCGATCTCTAGAAATGACTTTGCCCAACAATTGTAATGACTTTGCCCAACAATTGTAATGACTTTGCCAACCACTGTTAATCACTTATCCGAACTCTAAAAATGACTTTGACCAACAATTGTAGTGACTTTGCCAACCAATGTTAATCACTTATCCGATCTCTTGAAATGACTTTGCCCAACAATTGTAATGACTTTGCCAACCACTGTTAATCACCTATCCGACCTCTAATAATGACTTTGCCCAACAATTGTAATGACTTTGCCAATCACTGTTAAACACTTATCCGATCTCTAGAAATGACTTTGCCCAACAATTGTAATGACTTTGCCCAACAATTGTAATGACTTTGCCAACCACTGTAAATCACTTATCCGACCTCTAAAAATGACTTTGCCCAACAATTGTAACGACTTTGCCAACCACTGTTAATCACTTATCCGACCTCTAAAAATGACTTTGCCCAACAATTGTAATGATTTTGCTAACCACTGTTAAGCACTTATCCGAATTCTAAAAATGACTTTGCACATTAATTGAAATGACTTTGCCAACCACTGTTAATCAATTATCCGACCTCTAAAAATGACTTTGCCCAACAATTGTAATGACTTTGCCATCCACTTTTAATCACTTATCCGATCTCTAGAAATGACTTTGCCCAACAATTGTAATGACTTTGCCAACCACTTTTAATCACTTATCCGATCTCTTGAAATGACTATGCCCAACAATTGTAATGACTTTGCCAACCACTGTTAATCACTTATCAGATCTCTTGAAATGACTTTGCCCTACAATTGTAATGACTTTGCCATCCACTGTTAATCACTTATCCGATCTCTAGAAATGACTTTGCCCAACAATTGTAATGACTTTGCCAACCACTTTTAATCACTTATCCGATCTCTAGAAATGACTTTGCCCAACAATTGTAATGACTTTGCCAACCACTGTTAATCACTTATCCGACCTCAAAAAATGACTTTGCCTTACAATTTTTATGACTTTGCCAACCACTGTTAATCACTTATCCGACCTCTAAAAATGACTTTGACCAACAATTGTAATGACTTTTCCAACCACTGTTAATCACTTATCCGACCTCTAAAAATGACTTTGCCCAACAATTGTAACGACTTTGCCAACCACTGTTAATCACTTATCCGACCTCTAAAAATGACTCTTCCCAACAATTTTTATGACTTTGCCAACCACTGTTAATCACTTATCCGATCTCTTGAAATGACTATGCCCAACAATTGTAATGACTTAGCCAACCACTGTTAATCACTTATCCGACCTCTAAAAATGACTTTGACCAACAATTGTAATGACTTTTCCAACCACTGTTAATCACTTATCCAACCTCTAAAAATGACTTTGCCCAACAATTTTAATGACTTTGCCAACCACTGTTAATCACTTATCCGACCTCTAAAAATGACTTTGCCTTACAATTTTTATGACTTTGCCAACCACTGTTAATCACTTAACCGACCTCTAAAAATGACTTTGACCAACAATTGTAATGACTTTTCCAACCACTGTTAATCACTTATCCGACCTCTAAAAATGACTTTGCCCAACAATTGTAACGACTTTGCCAACCACTGTTAATCACTTATCCGACCTCTAAAAATGACTCTTCCCAACAATTTTTATGACTTTGCCAACCACTGTTAATCACTTATCCGATCTCTTGAAATGACTATGCCCAACAATTGTAATGACTTAGCCAACCACTGTTAATCACTTATCCGACCTCTAAAAATGACTTTGACCAACAATTGTAATGACTTTTCCAACCACTGTTAATCACTTATCCAACCTCTAAAAATGACTTTGCCCAACAATTGTAATGACTTTGCCAACCACTGTAAATCACTTATCCGACCTCTAAAAATGACTTTGCCCAACAATTGTAATGACTTTGCCAACCACTGTTAATCACTTATCCGAACTCTAAAAATGACTCTGACCAACAATTGTTATGACGTTGCCAACCACTGTTAATCACTTATCCGATCTCTTGAAATGACTTTGCCCAACAATTGTAATGACTTTGCCAACCACTGCTAATCACTTATCCGACCTCTAAAAATTACTTTGCCCAACGATTGAAATGACTTTGCTAACCACTGTTAAGCACTTATCCGGCCTCTAAAAATGACTTTGCACAACAATTGAAATGACTTTGCCAACCACTGTTAATCAATTATCCGACCTCTAAAAATGACTTTGCCCAACAATTTTAATGACTTTGCCAACCACTGTTAATAACTTATCCGACCTCTAAAAATGACTTTGCCCAACAATTGTAATGACTTTGCCAACCACTGTTAATCACTTATCCGATCTCTAGAAATGACTTTGCCCAACAATTGTAATGACTTTGCCAACCACTTTTAATCACTTATCCGACCTCTAAAAATGACTTTGCCCAACAATTTTAATGACTTTGCCAACCACTGTTAATCACTTATCCGACCTCTAAAAATGACTTTGCCCAACAATTGTAATGACTTTGCCAATCACTGTTAAACACTTATCCGATCTCTAGAAATGACTTTGCCCAACAATTGTAATGACTTTGCCAATCACTGTTAAACACTTATCCGATCTCTAGAAATGACTTTGCTCAACAATTGTAATGACTTTGCCCAACAATTGTAATGACTTTGCCAACCACTGTTAATCAATTATCCGACCTCTAAAAATGACTTTGCCCAACAATTTTAATGACTTTGCCAACCACTGTTAATCACTTATCCGATCTCTAGAAATGACTTTGCCCAACAATTGTAATGACTTTGCCAACCACTGTTAATCACTTATCCGACCTCTAAAAATGACTTTGCCCAACAATTTTAATGACTTTGCCAACCACTGTTAATCACTTATCCGACCTCTAAAAATGACTTTGCCCAACAATTGTAATGACTTTGCCAATCACTGTTAAACACTTATCCGATCTCTAGAAATGACTTTGCCCAACAATTGTAATGACTTTGCCCAACAATTGTAATGACTTTGCCAACCACTGTTAATCACTTATCCGACAAATAAAAATGACTTTGCCGAACAATTGGAATGACTTTGCCAACCACTGTTAATCACTTATCCGAACTCTAAAAATGACTTTGACCAACAATTGTAGTGACTTTGCCAACCAATGTTAATCACTTATCCGATCTCTTGAAATGACTTTGCCCAACAATTGTAATGACTTTGCCAACCACTGTTAATCACTTATCCGACCTCTAATAATGACTTTGCCCAACAATTGTAATGACTTTGCCAATCACTGTTAAACACTTATCCGATCTCTAGAAATGACTTTGCTCAACAATTGTAATGACTTTGCCCAACAATTGTAATGACTTTGCCAACCACTGTTAATCACTTTTCCGAACTCTAAAAATGACTTTGACCAACAATTGTAGTGACTTTGCCAACCAGTGTTAATCACTTATCCGATCTCTTGAAATGACTTTGCCCAACAATTGTAATGACTTTGCTAACCACTGTTAAGCACTTATCCGAATTCTAAAAATAACTTTGCGCATTAATTGAAATGACTTTGCCAACCACTGTTAATCAATTATCAGATCTCTTGAAATGACTTTGCCCAATAATTGTAATGACTTTGCCATCCACTGTTAATCACTTATCCGATCTCTAGAAATGACTTTGCCCAACAATTGTAATGACTTTGCCAACCACTTTTAATCACTTATCCGATCTCTTGAAATGACTATGCCCAACAATTATAATGACTTAGCCAACCACTGTTAATCACTTATCAGATCTCTTGAAATGACTTTGCCCAACAATTGTAATGACTTTGCCATCCACTGTTAATCACTTATCCGATCTCTAGAAATGACTTTGCCCAACAATTGTAATGACTTTGCCAACCACTTTTAATCACTTATCCGATCTCTAGAAATGACTTTGCCCAACAATTGTAATGACTTTGCCAACCACTGTTAATCACTTATCCGACCTCTAAAAATGACTTTGACCAACAATTGTAATGACTTTTCCAACCACTGTTAATCACTTATCCAACCTCTAAAAATGACTTTGCCCAACAATTGTAATGACTTTGCCAACCACTGTAAATCACTTATCCGACCTCTAAAAATGACTTTGCCCAACAATTGTAACGACTTTGCCAACCACTGTTAATCACTTATCCGACCTCTAAAAATGACTTTGCCCAACAATTATAATGATTTTGCTAACCACTGTTAAGCACTTATCCGAATTCTAAAAATGACTTTGCACATTAATTGAAATGACTTTGCCAACCACTGTTAATCAATTATCCGACCTCTAAAAATGACTTTGCCCAATAATTGTAATGACTTTGCCAACCACTGTTAATCACTTATCCGATCTCTAGAAATGACTTTGCCCAACAATTGTAATGACTTTGCCAACCACTGTTAATCACTTATCCGACCTCTAAAAATGACTATGCCCAACAATTGTAATGACTAAGCCAACCACTGTTAATCACTTATCCGACCTCTAAAAATGACTTTGCCCAACAATTGTAATGACTTTGCCAATCACTGTTAAACACTTATCCGATCTCTAGAAATGACTTTGCCCAACAATTGTAATGACTTTGCCCAACAATTGTAATGACTTTGCCCAACAATTGTAATGACTTTGCCAACCACTGTAAATCACTTATCCGACAACTAAAAATGACTTTGCCGAACAATTGGAATGACTTTGCCAACCACTGTTAATCACTTATCCGAACTCTAAAAATGACTTTGACAAACAATTGTAGTGACTTTGCCAACCAGTGTTAATCACTTATCCGATCTCTTGAAATGACTTTGCCCAACAATTGTAATGACTTTGCCAACCACTGTAAATCACTTATCCGACCTCTAAAAATGACTTTGCCCAACAATTGTAACGACTTTGCCAACCACTGTTAATCACTTATCCGACCTCTAAAAATGACTTTGCCCAACAATTGTAATGATTTTGCTAACCACTGTTAAGCACTTATCCGAATTCTAAAAATGACTTTGCACATTAATTGAAATGACTTTGCCAACCACTGTTAATCAATTATCCGACCTCTAAAAATGACTTTGCCCAATAATTGTAATGACTTTGCCAACCACTGTTAATCACTTATCCGATCTCTAGAAATGACTTTGCCCAACAATTGTAATGATTTTGCTAACCACTGTTAAGCACTTATCCGAATTCTAAAAATGACTTTGCACATTAATTGAAATGACTTTGCCAACCACTGTTAATCAATTATCCGACCTCTAAAAATGACTTTGCCCAATAATTGTAATGACTTTGCCAACCACTGTTAATCACTTATCCGATCTCTAGAAATGACTTTGCCCAACAATTGTAATGACTTTGCCAATCTTTGTTAATCACTTATCCGATCTCTAGAAATGACTTTGCCTAACAATTGAAATGACTTTGCCAACCACTATTAATCACTTATCCGACCTCTAAAAATGACTTTGCCCAACAATTGTAATGACTTTGCCAATCACTGTTAAACACTTATCCGATCTCTAGAAATGACTTTGCCCAACAATTGTAATGACTTTGCCCAACAATTGTAATGACTTTGCCCAACAATTGTAATGACTTTGCCAACCACTGTAAATCACTTATCCGACAACTAAAAATGACTTTGCCGAACAATTGGAATGACTTTGCCAACCACTGTTAATCACTTATCCGAACTCTAAAAATGACTTTGACAAACAATTGTAGTGACTTTGCCAACCAGTGTTAATCACTTATCCGATCTCTTGAAATGACTTTGCCCAACAATTGTAATGACTTTGCCAACCACTGTTAATCACTTATCCGACCTCTAATAATGACTTTGCCCAACAATTGTAATGATTTTGCTAACCACTGTTAAGCACTTATCCGATCTCTAGAAATGACTTTGCCCAACAATTGTAATGACTTTGCCAACCACTGTTAATCACTTATCCGACCTCTAAAAATGACTTTGACCGACAATTGTAATGACTTTGCCAACCACTGTTAATCACTTATCCGACCTCGAAAAATGACCTTGCCCAACAATTTTTATGACTTTGCCAACCACTGTTAATCACTTATCCGATCTCTTGAAATGACTTTGCCAACCACTGTAAATCACTTATCCGAAGTCTAAAAATGACTTTGACCAACAATTGTAATGACTTTGCCAATCTTTGTTAATCACTTATCCGATCTCTAGAAATGACTTTGCCTAACAATTGAAATGACTTTGCCAACCACTATTAATCACTTATCCGAACTCTAGAAATGACTTTGCCCAACAATTGTAATGACTTTGCCGACCACTGTTATTCACATATCTGACCTATAAAAATGACTTTGCCCAACAATTGTAATGACTTTGCCAATCTTTGTTAATCACTTATCCGATCTCTAGAAATGACTTTGCCTAACAATTGAAATGACTTTGCCAACCACTATTAATCACTTATCCGAACTCTAAAAATGACTTTGCCCAACAATTGTAATGACTTTGCCAATCACTGTTAAACACTTATCCGATCTCTAGAAATGACTTGGCCCAACAATTGTAATGACTTTGCCCAACAATTGTAATGACTTTGCCAACCACTGTTAATCACTTATCCGACAACTAAAAATGACTTTGCCGAACATTTGTAATGACTTTGCCAACCACTGTTAATCACTTATCCGAACTCTAAAAATGACTTTGACCAACAATTGTAGTGACTTTGCCAACCAGTGTTAATCACTTATCCGATCTCTTGAAATGACTTTGCCCAACAATTGAAATGATTTTGCTAACCACTGTTAAGCACTTATCCGAATTCTAAAAATGACTTTGCACATTAATTTAAATGACTTTGCCAACCACTGTTAATCAATTATCCGATCTCTTGAAATGACTTTGCCCAACAATTGTAATGACTTTGCCAACCACTGTTAATCACTTATCCGACCTCTAAAAATGACTTTGCCCAACAATTGTAATGACTTTGCCAACCACTGTTAAGCACTTAACCGACCTCTAAAAATGACTTTGCCCAACAATTGGAATGACTTTGCCAACCACTGTTAATCGCTTATCCGATCTCTTGAAATGACTTTGCCCAACAACTGTAATGACTTTGCCAACCACTGTTAATCACTTATCCGACCTCTAAAAATGACTTTGCCCAACAATTGTAATGACTTTGCCAACCACTGTTAAACACTTATCCGACCTCTAAAAATATTTTGCCCAACAATTATAATGACTTGGCCAACCACTGTTAATCACTTATCCGATCTCTAGAAAAGACTTTGCCAAACAATTGTAATGACTTTGCCAACCACTGTTAATTAATTATCCGATCTCTTGAAATGACTTTGCCCAACAATTGTAATGATTTTGCTAACCACTGTTAATCACTTATCCGACCTCTAAAAATGACTTTGCCCAACAATTGTAATGACTTTGCCAACCACTGTTAAGCACTTATCCGGCCTCTAAAAATGACTTTGCCCAACAATTGAAATTACTTTGCCAACCACTGTTAATCACTTATCCGACCTCTAAAAATGACTTTGCCCAACAATTGTAATGACTTTGCAAACCACTGTTAATCACTTATCCGATCTCTTGAAATGACTTTGCCCAACAATTGTAATGACTTTGCCAATCTTTGTTAATCACTTATCCGATCTCTAGAAATGACTTTGCCTAACAATTGAAATGACTTTGCCAACCACTATTAATCACTTATCCGAACTCTAGAAATGACTTTGCCCAACAATTGTAATGATTTTGCTAACCACTGTTAAGCACTTATCCGAATTCTAAAAATGACTTTGCACATTAATTTAAATGACTTTGCCAACCAGTGTTAATCACTTATCCGATCTCTTGAAATGACTTTGCCCAACAATTGTAATGATTTTGCTAACCACTGTTAAGCACTTATCCGAATTCTAAAAATGACTTTGCACATTAATTTAAATGACTTTGCCAACCACTGTTAATCAATTATCCGATCTCTTGAAATGACTTTGCCCAACAATTGTAATGACTTTGCCAACCACTGTTAATCACTTATCCGACCTCTAAAAATGACTTTGCCCAACAATTGTAATGACTTTGCCAACCACTGTTAAGCACTTAACCGACCTCTAAAATGACTTTGCCCAACAATTGGAATGACTTTGCCAACCACTGTTAATCACTTATCCGATCTCTTGAAATGACTTTGCCCAACAATTGTAATGACTTTGCCAACCACTGTTAATCACTTATCCGACCTCTAAAAATGACTTTGCCCAACAATTGTAATGACTTTGCCAACCACTGTTAAACACTTATCCGACCTCTAAAAATGTTTTTGCCCAACAATTATAATGACTTTGCCAACCACTGTTAATCACTTATCCGATCTCTAGAAAAGACTTTGCCCAACAATTGTAATGACTTTGCCAACCACTGTTAATCAATTATCCGATCTCTTGAAATGACTTTGCCCAACAATTGTAATGATTTTGCTAACCACTGTTAATCACTTATCCGACCTCTAAAAATGACTTTGCCCAACAATTGTAATGACTTTGCCAACCACTGTTAAGCACTTATCCGGCCTCTAAAAATGACTTTGCCCAACAATTGAAATTACTTTGCCAACCACTGTTAATCACTTATCCGACCTCTAAAAATGACTTTGCCCAACAATTGTAATGACTTTGCAAACCACTGTTAATCACTTATCCGATCTCTTGAAATGACTTTGCCCAACAATTGTAATGACTTTGCCAATCTTTGTTAATCACTTATCCGATCTCTAGAAATGACTTTGCCTAACAATTGAAATGACTTTGCCAACCACTATTAATCACTTATCCGAACTCTAGAAATGACTTTGCCCAACAATTGTAATGACTTTGCCGACCACTGTTATTCACTTATCTGACCTATAAAAATGACTTTGCCCAACAATTGTAATGACTTTGCCAACCACTGTTAATCACTTATCCGATCACTATAAATGACTTTGCCCAACAATTGTAATGACTTTGCCAACCACTGTTAATCACTTATCCGACCTCTAAAAATGACTTTGCCCAACAATTGTAACGACTTTGCCAACCACTGTTAATCACCTATCCGACCTCTAAAAATGACTTTGCCCAACAATTTTTATGACTTTGCCAACCACTGTTAATCACTTATCCGATCTCTTGAAATGACTATGCCCAACAATTGTAATGACTTAGCCAACCACTGTTAATCACTTATCAGATCTCTTGAAATGACTTTGCCCAACAATTGTAATGACTTTGCCATCCACTGTTAATCACTTATCTGATCTCTAGAAATGACTTTGCCCAACAATTGTAATGACTTTGCCAACCACTTTTAATCACTTATCCGATCTCTAGAAATGACTTTGCCCAACAATTGTAATGATTTTGCTAACCACTGTTAATCACTTATCCGACCTCTAAAAATGACTTTGCCCAACAATTGTAATGACTTTGCCAACCACTGTTAAGCACTTATCCGGCCTCTAAAAATTACTTTGCCCAACAATTGAAATTACTTTGCCAACCACTGTTAATCACTTATCCGACCTCTAAAAATGACTTTGCCCAACAATTGTAATGACTTTGCAAACCACTGTTAATCACTTATCCGATCTCTTGAAATGACTTTGCCCAACAATTGTAATGACTTTGCCAATCTTTGTTAATCACTTATCCGATCTCTAGAAATGACTTTGCCTAACAATTGAAATGACTTTGCCAACCACTATTAATCACTTATCCGAACTCTAGAAATGACTTTGCCCAACAATTGTAATGACTTTGCCGACCACTGTTAATCACTTATCCGATCTCTAGAAATGACTTTGCCCAACAATTGTAACGACTTTGCCAACCACTGTTAATCACCTATCCGACCTCTAAAAATGACTTTGCCCAACAATTTTTATGACTTTGCCAACCACTGTTAATCACTTATCCGATCTCTAAAAATGACTTTGCCCAACAATTGTAATGACTTTGCCAACCACTGTTAAGCACTTATCCGGCCTCTAAAAATGACTTTGCCCAACAAATGAAATTACTTTGCCAACCACTGTTAATCACTTATCCGACCTCTAAAAATGACTTTGCCCAACAATTGTAATGACTTTGCAAACCACTGTTAATCACTTATCCGATCTCTTGAAATGACTTTGCCCAACAATTGTAATGACTTTGCCAATCTTTGTTAATCACTTATCCGATCTCTAGAAATGACTTTGCCTAACAATTGAAATGACTTTGCCAACCACTATTAATCACTTATCCGAACTCTAGAAATGACTTTGCCCAACAATTGTAATGACTTTGCCGACCACTGTTAATCACTTATCCGATCTCTAGAAATGACTTTGCCCAACAATTGTAACGACTTTGCCAACCACTGTTAATCACCTATCCGACCTCTAAAAATGACTTTGCCCAACAATTTTTATGACTTTGCCAACAACTGTTAATCACTTATCCGATCTCTTGAAATGACTATGCCCAACAATTGTAATGACTTTGCCGACCACTGTTAATCACTTATCCGATCTCTTGAAATGACTTTGCCCAACAATTGTAATGATTTTGCTAACCACTGTTAATCACTTATCCGACCTCTAAAAATGACTTTGCCCAACAATTGTAATGACTTTGCCAACCACTGTTAAGCACTTATCCGGCCTCTAAAAATGACTTTGCCCAACAATTGAAATTACTTTGCCAACCACTGTTAATCACTTATCCGACCTCTAAAAATGACTTTGCCCAACAATTGTAATGACTTTGCAAACCACTGTTAATCACTTATCCGATCTCTTGAAATGACTTTGCCCAACAATTGTAATGACTTTGCCAATCTTTGTTAATCACTTATCCGATAACTAGAAATGACTTTGTCTAACAATTGAAATGACTTTGCCAACCACTATTAATCACTTATCCGAACTCTAGAAATGACTTTGCCCAACAATTGTAATGACTTTGCCGACCACTGTTATTCACTTATCTGACCTATAAAAATGACTTTGCCCAACAATTGTAATGACTTTGCCAACCACTGTTAATCACTTATCCGATCACTATAAATGACTTTGCCCAACAATTGTAATGACTTTGCCAACCACTGTTAATCACTTATCCGACCTCTAAAAATGACTTTGCCCAACAATTGTAACGACTTTGCCAACCACTGTTAATCACCTATCCGACCTCTAAAAATGACTTTGCCCAACAATTTTTATGACTTTGCCAACCACTGTTAATCAGTTATCCGATCTCTTGAAATGACTATGCCCAACAATTGAAATGACTTAGCCAACCACTGTTAATCACTTATCAGATCTCTTGAAATGACTTTGCCCAACAATTGTAATGACTTTGCCATCCACTGTTAATCACTTATCCGATCTCTAGAAATGACTTTGCCAACAATTGTAATGACTTTGCCAACCACTTTTAATCACTTATCCGATCTCTAGAAATGACTTTGCCCAACAATTGTAATGACTTTGCCAACCACTGTTAATCACTTATCCGACCTCTAAAAATGACTTTGACCAACAATTGTAATGACTTTTCCAACCACTGTTAATCACTTATCCAACCTCTAAAAATGACTTTGCCCAACAATTGTAATGACTTTGCCAACCACTGTTAATCACTTATCCGACCTCTAAAAATGACTTTGCCCAACAATTGTAACGACTTTGCCAACCACTGTTAATCACTTATCCGACCTCTAAAAATGACTTTGCCCAACAATTGTAATGACTTTGCCAACCACTGTTAATCACTTATCCGACCTCTAAAAATGACTTTGCCCAACAATTGTAATGACTTTGCCAACCACTGTGAATCACAAATCCGACCTCTAAAAATGACTTTGCCCAACAATTGTAATGACTTTGCCAACCACTGTTAATCACTTATCCGATCTCTAGAAATGACTTTGCCCAACAATTGTAATGACTTTGCCAACCACTGTTGATCACTTATCCGACCTCTAAAAATGAATTTGCCCAACAATTTTAATGACTTTGCCAACCACTGTTAATCACTTATCCGACCTCTAAAAATGACTTTGCCCAACAATTGTAATGACTTTGCCAACCACTGTTAATCACTTATCCGACTTCTAAAAATGACTTTGACCAACAATTGTAATGACTTTTCCAACCACTGTTAATCACTTATCCAACCTCTAAAAATGACTTTGCCCAACAATTTTTATGACTTTGCCAACCACTGTTAATCACTTATCCGACCTCTAAAAATGACTTTGCCCAACAATTGTAACGACTTTGCCAACCACTGTTAATCACTTATCCGACCTCTAAAAATGACTTTGCCCAACAATTGTAATGACTTTGCCAACCACTGTTAATCACTTATCCGACCTCTAAAAATGACTTTGCCCAACAATTGTAATGACTTTGCCAACCACTGTGAATCACAAATCCGACCTCTAAAAATGACTTTGCCCAACAATTGTAATGACTTTGCCAACCACTGTTAATCACTTATCCGATCTCTAGAAATGACTTTGCCCAACAATTGTAATGACTTTGCCAACCACTGTTAATCACTTATCCGACCTCTAAAAATGACTTTGCCCAACAATTTTAATGACTTTGCCAACCACTGTTAATCACTTATCCGACCTCTAAAAATGACTTTGCCCAACAATTGTAATGACTTTGCCAATCACTGTTAATCACTTATCCGACCTCTAAAAATGACTTTGCCCAACAATTTTTATTACTTTGCCAACCACTGTTAATCACTTATCCGATCTCTTGAAATGACTATGCCCAACAATTGTAATGATTTTGCCAACCACTGTTAATCACTTATCAGATCTCTTGAAATGACTTTGCCCAACAATTGTAATGACTTTGCCATCCACTGTTAATCACTTATCCGATCTCTAGAAATGACTTTGCCCAACAATTGTAATGACTTTGCCAACCACTTTTAATCACTTATCCGATCTCTAGAAATGACTTTGCCCAACAATTGTAATGACTTTGCCAACCACTGTTAATCACTTATCCGACCTCTAAAAATGACTTTGACCAACAATTGTAATGACTTTTCCAACCACTGTTAATCACTTATCCAACCTCTAAAAATGACTTTGCCCAACAATTGTAATGACTTTGCCAACCACTGTTAATCACTTATCCGACCTCAAAAAATGACTTTGCCCAACAATTGTAACGACTTTGCCAACCACTGTTAATCACTTATCCGACCTCTAAAAATGACTTTGACCAACAATTGTAATGACTTTGCCAACCACTGTTAATCACTTATCCGACCTCTAAAAATGACTTTGCCCAACAATTTTAATGACTTTGCCAACCACTGTTAATCACTTATCCGACCTCTAAAAATGACTTTGCCCAACAATTGTAATGACTTTGCCAATCACTGTTAAACACTTATCCGATCTCTAGAAATGACTTTGCCCAACAATTGTAATGACTTTGCCCAACAATTGTAATGACTTTGCCAACCACTGTTAATCACTTATCCGACAACTAAAAATGACTTTGCCGAACAATTGTAATGACTTTGCCAACCACTGTTAATCACTTATCCGATCTCTTGAAATGACTTTGCCCAACAATTGTAATGATTTTGCTAACCACTGTTAAGCACTTATCCGAATTCTAAAAATGACTTTGCACATTAATTTAAATGACTTTGCCAACCACTGTTAATCAATTATCCGATCTCTTGAAATGACTTTGCCCAACAATTGTAATGACTTTGCCAACCACTGTTAATCACTTATCCGACCTCTAAAAATGACTTTGCCCAACAATTGTAACGACTTTGCCAACCACTGTTAATCACCTATCCGATCTCTTGAAATGACTATGCCCAACAATTGTAATGACTTAGCCAACCACTGTTAATCACTTATCCGATCTCTTGAAATGACTTTGCCCAACAATTGTAATGACTTTGCCAATCTTTGTTAATCACTTATCCGATCTCTAGAAATGACTTTGCCTAACAATTGAAATGACTTT
This sequence comes from Brachionus asplanchnoidis, assembly GCA_025491095.1. Taxonomy (NCBI): domain Eukaryota; kingdom Metazoa; phylum Rotifera; class Eurotatoria; order Ploima; family Brachionidae; genus Brachionus; species Brachionus asplanchnoidis. Next base: position 248,633 of record JAILYF010000101.1, on the reverse strand, counting down.
GCCAACCACTATTAATCACTTATCCGAACTCTAGAAATGACTTTGTCCAACAATTGTAATGACTTTGCCGACCACTGTTATTCACTTATCTGACCTATAAAAATGACTTTGCCCAACAATTTTTATGACTTTGCCAACCACTGTTAATCACTTATCCGATCTCTTGAAATGACTATGCCCAACAATTGTAATGACTTTGCCAACCACTGTGAATCACTAATCCGACCTCTAAAAATGACTTTGCCCAACAATTGTAATGACTTTGCCAACCACTGTGAATCACTAATCCGACCTCTAAAAATGACTTTGCCCAACAATTGTAATGACTTTGCCAACCACTGTTAATCACTTATCCGATCTCTAGAAATGACTTTGCCCAACAATTGTAATGACTTTGCCAACCACTGTTAATCACTTATCCGACCTCTAAAATGACTTTGCCCAACAATTTTAATGACTTTGCCAACCACTGTTAATCACTTATCCGACCTCTAAAAATGACTTTGCCCAACAATTGTAATGACTTTGCCAATCACTGTTAATCACTTATCCGACCTCTAAAAATGACTTTGCCCAACAATTTTTATTACTTTGCCAACCACTGTTAATCACTTATCCGATCTCTTGAAATGACTATGCCCAACAATTGTAATGACTTTGCCAACCACTGTTAATCACTTATCAGATCTCTTGAAATGACTTTGCCCAACAATTGTAATGACTTTGCCATCCACTGTTAATCACTTATCCGATCTCTAGAAATGACTTTGCCCAACAATTGTAATGACTTTGCCAACCACTTTTAATCACTTATCCGATCTCTAGAAATGACTTTGCCCAACAATTGTAATGACTTTGCCAACCACTGTTAATCACTTATCCGACCTCTAAAAATGACTTTGACCAACAATTGTAATGACTTTTCCAACCACTGTTAATCACTTATCCAACCTCTAAAAATGACTTTGCCCAACAATTGTAATGACTTTGCCAACCACTGTTAATCACTTATCCGACCTCTAAAATGACTTTGCCCAACAATTGTAACGACTTTGCCAACCACTGTTAATCACTAATCCGACCTCTAAAAATGACTTTGCCCAACAATTGTAATGACTTTGCCAACCACTGTTAATCACTTATCCGATCTCTAGAAATGACTTTGCCCAACAATTGTAATGACTTTGCCAACTACTGTTAATCACTTATCCGACCTCTAAAAATGACTTTGCCCAACAATTTTAATGACTTTGCCAACCACTGTTAATCACTTATCCGACCTCTAAAAATGACTTTGCCCAACAATTGTAATGACTTTGCAAATCACTGTTAAACACTTATCCGATCTCTAGAAATGACTTTGCCCAACAATTGTAATGACTTTGCCCAACAATTGTAATGACTTTGCCAACCACTGTTAATCACTAATCCGACAACTAAAAATGACTTTGCCGAACAATTGTAATGACTTTGCCAACCACTGTTAATCACTTATCCGATCTCTTGAAATGACTTTGCCCAACAATTGTAATGATTTTGCTAACCACTGTTAAGCACTTATCCGAATTCTAAAAATGACTTTGCACATTAATTTAAATGACTTTGCCAACCACTGTTAATCAATTATCCGACCTCTAAAAATGACTTTGCCCAATAATTGTAATGACTTTGCCAACCACTGTTAATCACTTATCCGACCTCTAAAAATGACTTTGCCCAACAATTGTAATGACTTTGCTAACCACTGTTAAGCACTTATCTGACCTCTAAAAATGACTTTGCCCAACAATTGGAATGACTTTGCCAACCACTGTTAATCACTTATCCGATCTCTTGAAATGACTTTGCCCAACAATTGTAATGACTTTGCCGACCACTGCTAATCACTTATCCGACCTCTAAAAATGACTTTGCCCAACAATTGTAATGACTTTGCCAACCACTGTTAGACACTTATCCGACCTCTAAAAATGTTTTTGCCCAACAATTATAATGACTTTGCCAACCACTGTTAATCACTTATCCGATCTCTAGAAAAGACTTTGCCCAACAATTGTAATGACTTTGCCAACCACTGTTAATCAATTATACGATCTCTTGAAATGACTTTGCCCAACAATTGTAATGACTTTGCCAACCACTGTTAATCACTTATCCGACCTCTTAAAATGACTTTGCCCAACAATTGTAATGACTTTGCCAACCACTGTTATACACTTATCCGACCTCTAAAAATGTTTTTGCCCAACAATTATAATGACTTTGCCAACCACTGTTAATCACTTATCCGATCTCTAGAAAAGACTTTGCCCAACAATTGTAATGACTTTGCCAACCACTGATAATCAATTATCCGATCTCTTGAAATGACTTTGCCCAACAATTGTAATGACTTTGCCAACCACTGTTAATCACTTATCCGACCTCTTAAAATGACTTTGCCCAACAATTGTAACGACTTTGCCAACCACTGTTAATCACCTATCCGATCTCTTGAAATGACTATGCCCAACAATTGTAATGACTTTGCCAACCACTGTTAATCACTTATCCGATCTCTAGAAATGACTTTGCCCAACAATTGTAATGACTTTGCCAACTACTGTTAATCACTTATCCGACCTCTAAAAATGACTTTGCCCAACAATTTTAATGACTTTGCCAACCACTGTTAATCACTTATCCGACCTCTAAAAATGACTTTGCCCAACAATTGTAATGACTTTGCCAATCACTGTTAAACACTTATCCGATCTCTAGAAATGACTTTGCCCAACAATTGTAATGACTTTGCCCAACAATTGTAATGACTTTGCCAACCACTGTTAATCACTAATCCGACAACTAAAAATGACTTTGCCGAACAATTGTAATGACTTTGCCAACCACTGTTAATCACTTATCCGATCTCTTGAAATGACTTTGCCCAACAATTGTAATGATTTTGCTAACCACTGTTAAGCACTTATCCGAATTCTAAAAATGACTTTGCACATTAATTTAAATGACTTTGCCAACCACTGTTAATCAATTATCCGACCTCTAAAAATGACTTTGCCCAATAATTGTAATGACTTTGCCAACCACTGTTAATCACTTATCCGACCTCTAAAAATGACTTTGCCCAACAATTGTAATGACTTTGCTAACCACTGTTAAGCACTTATCTGACCTCTAAAAATGACTTTGCCCAACAATTGGAATGACTTTGCCAACCACTGTTAATCACTTATCCGATCTCTTGAAATGACTTTGCCCAACAATTGTAATGACTTTGCCGACCACTGCTAATCACTTATCCGACCTCTAAAAATGACTTTGCCCAACAATTGTAATGACTTTGCCAACCACTGTTAGACACTTATCCGACCTCTAAAAATGTTTTTGCCCAACAATTATAATGACTTTGCCAACCACTGTTAATCACTTATCCGATCTCTAGAAAAGACTTTGCCCAACAATTGTAATGACTTTGCCAACCACTGTTAATCAATTATCCGATCTCTTGAAATGACTTTGCCCAACAATTGTAATGACTTTGCCAACCACTGTTAATCACTTATCCGACCTCTTAAAATGACTTTGCCCAACAATTGTAACGACTTTGCCAACCACTGTTAATCACCTATCCGATCTCTTGAAATGACTATGCCCAACAATTGTAATGACTTAGCCAACCACTGTTAATCACTTATCCGATCTCTTGAAATGACTTTGCCCAACAATTGTAATGACTTTGCCAATCTTTGTTAATCACTTATCCGATCTCTAGAAATGACTTTGCCTAACAATTGAAATGACTTTGCCAACCACTATTAATCACTTATCCGAACTCTAGAAATGACTTTGTCCAACAATTGTAATGACTTTGCCGACCACTGTTATTCACTTATCTGACCTATAAAATGACTTTGCCCAACAATTTTTATGACTTTGCCAACCACTGTTAATCACTTATCCGATCTCTTGAAATGACTATGCCCAACAATTGTAATGACTTAGCCAACCACTGTTAATCACTTATCAGATCTCTTGAAATGACTTTGCCCAACAATTGTAACGACTTTGCCAACCACTGTTAATCACCTATCCGATCTCTTGAAATGACTATGCCCAACAATTGTAATGACTTAGCCAACCACTGTTAATCACTTATCCGATCTCTTGAAATGACTTTGCCCAACAATTGTAATGACTTTGCCAACCACTGTTAATCACTTATCCGATCACTATAAATGACTTTGCCCAACAATTGTAATGACTTTGCCAACCACTGTTAATCACTTATCCGACCTCTAAAAATGACTTTGCCCAACAATTGTAACGACTTTGCCGACCACTGTTAATCACCTATCCGACCTCTAAAAATGACTTTGCCCAACAATTTTTATGACTTTGCCAACCACTGTTAATCACTTATCCGATCTCTTGAAATGACTATGCCCAACAATTGTAATGACTTAGCCAACCACTGTTAATCACTTATCAGATCTCTTGAAATGACTTTGCCCAACAATTGTAATGACTTTGCCATCCACTGTTAATCACTTATCCGACCTCTAAAAATGACTTTGCCCAACAATTGTAATGACTTTGCTAACCACTGTTAAGCACTTATCTGACCTCTAAAAATGACTTTGCCCAACAATTGGAATGACTTTGCCAACCACTGTTAATCACTTATCCGATCTCTTGAAATGACTTTGCCCAACAATTATAATGACTTTGCCGACCACTGCTAATCACTTATCCGACCTCTAAAAATGACTTTGCCCAACAATTGTAATGACTTTGCCAACCACTGTTAAACACTTATCCGACCTCTAAAAATGTTTTTGCCCAACAATTATAATGACTTTGCCAACCACTGTTAATCACTTATCCGATCTCTAGAAAAGACTTTGCCCAACAATTGTAATGACTTTGCCAACCACTGTTAATCAATTATCCGATCTCTTGAAATGACTTTGCCCAACAATTGTAATGACTTTGCCAACCACTGTTAATCACTTATCCGACCTCTTAAAATGACTTTGCCCAACAATTGTAACGACTTTGCCAACCACTGTTAATCACCTATCCGATCTCTTGAAATGACTATGCCCAACAATTGTAATGACTTAGCCAACCACTGTTAATCACTTATCCGATCTCTTGAAATGACTTTGCCCAACAATTGTAATGACTTTGCCAATCTTTGTTAATCACTTATCCGATCTCTAGAAATGACTTTGCCTAACAATTGAAATGACTTTGCCAACCACTATTAATCACTTATCCGAACTCTAGAAATGACTTTGTCCAACAATTGTAATGACTTTGCCGACCACTGTTATTCACTTATCTGACCTATAAAAATGACTTTGCCCAACAATTTTTATGACTTTGCCAACCACTGTTAATCACTTATCCGATCTCTTGAAATGACTATGCCCAACAATTGTAATGACTTTGCCAACCACTGTTAATCACTTATCCGACCTCTTAAAATGACTTTGCCCAACAATTGTAACGACTTTGCCAACCACTGTTAATCACCTATCCGATCTCTTGAAATGACTATGCCCAACAATTGTAATGACTTAGCCAACCACTGTTAATCACTTATCCGATCTCTTGAAATGACTTTGCCCAACAATTGTAATGACTTTGCCAACCACTGTTAATCACTTATCCGATCACTATAAATGACTTTGCCCAACAATTGTAATGACTTTGCCAACCACTGTTAATCACTTATCCGACCTCTAAAAATGACTTTGCCCAACAATTGTAACGACTTTGCCGACCACTGTTAATCACCTATCCGACCTCTAAAAATGACTTTGCCCAACAATTTTTATGACTTTGCCAACCACTGTTAATCACTTATCCGATCTCTTGAAATGACTATGCCCAACAATTGTAATGACTTAGCCAACCACTGTTAATCACTTATCAGATCTCTTGAAATGACTTTGCCCAACAATTGTAATGACTTTGCCATCCACTGTTAATCACTTATCCGATCTCTAGAAATGACTTTGCCCAACAATTGTAATGACTTTGCCAACCACTTTTAATCACTTATCCGATCTCTAGAAATGACTTTGCCCAACAATTGTAATGACTTTGCCAACCACTGTTAATCACTTATCCGACCTCTAAAAATGACTTTGCCCAACAATTTTAATGACTTTGCCAACCACTGTTAATCACTTATCCGACCTCTAAAAATGTCTTTGCCCAACAATTGTAATGACTTTGCCAATCACTGTTAAACACTTATCCGATCTCTAGAAATGACTTTGCCCAACAATTGTAATGACTTTGCCCAACAATTGTAATGACTTTGCCAACCACTGTTAATCACTTATCCGACAACTAAAAATGACTTTGCCGAACAATTGTAATGACTTTGCCAACCAGTGTTAATCACTTATCCGACCTCTAAAAATGACTTTGCCGAACAATTGTAATGTCTTTGCCAACCACTGTTAATCACTTATCCGACCTCTAAAAATGACTTTGCCCAACAATTTTTATGACTTTGCCAACCACTGTTAATCACTTATCCGATCTCTTGAAATGACTTTGCCCAACAAATGTAATGACTTTGCCATCCACTGTTAATCACTTATCCGATCTCTAGAAATGACTTTGCCCAACAATTGTAATGACTTTTCCAACCACTGTTAATCACTTATCCGATCTCTAGAAATGACTTTGCCCAACAATTGTAATGACTTTGCCAACCACTGTTAATCACTTATCCGATCTCTAGAAATGACTTTGCCCAACAATTGTAATGACTTTGCCAACCACTGTTAATCACTTATCCGACCTATAAAAATGACTTTGCTTAACAATTGTAATGACTTTGCCAACCACTGTTAATCGCTTATCCGACATCTAAAAATGACTTTGCCCAACAATTGTAACGACTTTGCCAACCACTGTTAATCACTTATCCGACCTCTAAAAATGACTCTGCCCAACAATTGTAATGACTTTGCCAACCACTGTTAATCACTTATCCGACAACTAAAAATGACTTTGCCGAACAATTGTAATGACTTTGCCAACCACTGTTAATCACTTATCCGAACTCTAAAAATGACTTTGACCAACAATTGTAATGACTTTGCCAACCACTGTTAATCACTTATCCGATCTCTTGAAATGACTTTGCCCAACAATTGTAATGACTTTGCCAACCACTGTTAATCACTTATCCGACCTCTAATAATGACTTTGCCCAACAATTGTAATGATTTTGCTAACCACTGTTAAGCACTTTTCCGAATTCTAAAATGACTTTGCCCAACAATTGAAATGACTTTGCCAACCACTGTTAATCAATTATCCGACCTCTAAAAATGACTTTGCTCAACAATTTTAATGACTTTGCCAACCACTGTTAATAACTTATCCGACATCTAAAAATGACTTTGCCCAACAATTTTTATGACTTTGCCAACCACTGTTAATCACTTATCCGACCTCTAAAAATGACTTTGCCCAACAATTGTAATGACTTTGCCCAACAATTGTAATGACTTTGCCAACCACTGTTAATCACTTATCCGACAACTAAAAATGACTTTGCCGAACAATTGTAATGACTTTGCCAACCAGTGTTAATCACTTATCCGACCTCTAAAAATGACTTTGCCGAACAATTGTAATGACTTTGCCAACCACTGTTAATCACTTATCCGACCTCTAAAAATGACTTTGCCCAACAATTTTTATGACTTTGCCAACCACTGTTAATCACTTATCCGATCTCTTGAAATGACTTTGCCCAACAAATGTAATGACTTTGCCATCCACTGTTAATCACTTATCCGATCTCTAGAAATGACTTTGCCCAACAATTGTAATGACTTTTCCAACCACTGTTAATCACTTATCCGATCTCTAGAAATGACTTTGCCCAACAATTGTAATGACTTTGCCAACCACTGTTAATCACTTATCCGATCTCTAGAAATGACTTTGCCCAACAATTGTAATGACTTTGCCAACCACTGTTAATCACTTATCCGACCTATAAAAATGACTTTGCTTAACAATTGTAATGACTTTGCCAACCACTGTTAATCGCTTATCCGACATCTAAAAATGACTTTGCCCAACAATTGTAACGACTTTGCCAACCACTGTTAATCACTTATCCGACCTCTAAAAATGACTCTGCCCAACAATTGTAATGACTTTGCCAACCACTGTTAATCACTTATCCGACAACTAAAAATGACTTTGCCGAACAATTGTAATGACTTTGCCAACCACTGTTAATCACTTATCCGAACTCTAAAAATGACTTTGACCAACAATTGTAATGACTTTGCCAACCACTGTTAATCACTTATCCGATCTCTTGAAATGACTTTGCCCAACAATTGTAATGACTTTGCCAACCACTGTTAATCACTTATCCGACCTCTAATAATGACTTTGCCCAACAATTGTAATGATTTTGCTAACCACTGTTAAGCACTTTTCCGAATTCTAAAAATGACTTTGCCCAACAATTGAAATGACTTTGCCAACCACTGTTAATCAATTATCCGACCTCTAAAAATGACTTTGCTCAACAATTTTAATGACTTTGCCAACCACTGTTAATAACTTATCCGACATCTAAAAATGACTTTGCCCAACAATTTTTATGACTTTGCCAACCACTGTTAATCACTTATCCGACCTCTAAAAATGACTTTGCCCAACAATTGTAATGACTTTGCCAATAACTGTTAATCACTTATCCGATCTCTAGAAATGACTTTGCCCAACAATTGTAATGACTTTGCCAACCACTGTTAATCACTTATCCGAACTCTAAAAATGACTTTGCCCAACAATTGTAATGACTTTGCTAACCACTGTTAAGCACTTATCCGACCTCTAAAAATGACTTTGCCCAACAATTGTAATGACTTTGCCAACCACTGTTAATCACTTATCCGATCTCTTGAAATAACTTTGCCCAACAATTGTAATGACTTCGCCAACCACTGTTAAGCACTTATCCGAATTCTAAAAATGACTTTGCACAACAATTGAAATGACTTTGCCAACCACTGTTAATCAATTATCCGACCTCTAAAAATGACTTTGCCCAACAATTGTAATGACTTTGCCAACCACTGTTAAGCACTTATCCGGCCTCTAAAAATGACTTTGCCCAACAATTGTAACGACTTTGCCAACCACTGTTAATCACCTATCCGACCTCTAAAAATGACTTTGCCCAACAATTTTTATGACTTTGCCAACCACTGTTAATCACTTATCCGATCTCTTGAAATGACTATGCCCAACAATTGTAATGACTTAGCCAACCACTGTTAATCACTTATCAGATCTCTTGAAATGACTTTGCCCAACAATTGTAATGACTTTGCCAACCACTGTTATTCACTTATCCGACCTCTAAAAATGACTTTGCCCAACAATTGTAATGACTTTGCCAACAACTGTTAATCACTTATCCGAACTCTAAAAATGACTTTGACCAACAATTGTAATGACTTTGCCAACCACTGTTAATCACTTATCCGATCTCTTGAAATGACTTTGCCCAACAATTGTAATGACTTTGCCAACCACAGCTAATCACTTATCCGACCTCTAAAAATTACTTTGCCCAACAATTGAAATGACTTTGCCAACCACTGTTAAGCACTTATCCGGCCTCTAAAAATGACTTTGCACAACAATTGAAATGACTTTGCCAACCACTGTTAATCAATTATCCGACCTCTAAAAATGACTTTGCTCAACAATTTTAATGACTTTGCCAACCACTGTTAATAACTTATCCGACATCTAAAAATGACTTTGCCCAACAATTTTTATGACTTTGCCAACCACTGTTAATCACTTATCCGACCTCTAAAAATGACTTTGCCCAACAATTGTAATGACTTTGCCAATAACTGTTAATCACTTATCCGATCTCTAGAAATGACTTTGCCCAACAATTGTAATGACTTTGCCAACCACTGTTAATCACTTATCCGAACTCTAAAAATGACTTTGCCCAACAATTGTAATGACTTTGCTAACCACTGTTAAGCACTTATCCGACCTCTAAAAATGACTTTGCCCAACAATTGTAATGACTTTGCCAACCACTGTTAATCACTTATCCGATCTCTTGAAATAACTTTGCCCAACAATTGTAATGACTTCGCCAACCACTGTTAATCACTTATCCGACCTCTAAAAATGACTTTGCCCAACAATTGTAATGACTTTGCCAACCACTGTTAATCACTTATCCGAACTCTAAAAATGACTTTGCCCAACAATTGTAATGACTTTGCTAACCACTGTTAAGCACTTATCCGACCTCTAAAAATGACTTTGCCCAACAATTGTAATGACTTTGCCAACCACTGTTAAGCACTTATCCGGCCTCTAAAAATGACTTTGCCCAACAATTGTAATGACTTTGCTAACCACTGTTAAGCACTTATCTGACCTCTAAAAATGACTTTGCACAACAATTGAAATGACTTTGCCAACCACTGTTAATCAATTATCCGACCCCTAAAAATGACTTTGCCTAACAAGTGTAATGAGTTTGTCAACCACTGTTAATCACTTATCCGATCTCTAGAAATGACTTTGCCCAACAATTGTAATGACTTTGCCAACCACTGTTATTCACTTATCCGACCTCTAAAAATGACTTTGCCCAACAATTGTAATGACTTTGCCAACAACTGTTAATCACTTATCCGAACTCTAAAAATGACTTTGACCAACAATTGTAATGACTTTGCCAACCACTGTTAATCACTTATCCGATCTCTTGAAATGACTTTGCCCAACAATTGTAATGACTTTGCCAACCACAGCTAATCACTTATCCGACCTCTAAAAATTACTTTGCCCAACAATTGAAATGACTTTGCCAACCACTGTTAAGCACTTATCCGGCCTCTAAAAATGACTTTGCACAACAATTGAAATGACTTTGCCAACCACTGTTAATCAATTATCCGACCTCTAAAAATGACTTTGCTCAACAATTTTAATGACTTTGCCAACCACTGTTAATAACTTATCCGACATCTAAAAATGACTTTGCCCAACAATTTTTATGACTTTGCCAACCACTGTTAATCACTTATCCGACCTCTAAAAATGACTTTGCCCAACAATTGTAATGACTTTGCCAATAACTGTTAATCACTTATCCGATCTCTAGAAATGACTTTGCCCAACAACTGTAATGACTATGCCAACCACTGTTAATCACTTATCCGAACTCTAAAAATGACTTTGCCCAACAATTGTAATGACTTTGCCAACCACTGTTAATCACTTATCCGATCTCTTGAAATAACTTTGCCCAACAATTGTAATGACTTCGCCAACCACTGTTAATCACTTATCCGACCTCTAAAAATGACTTTGCCCAACAATTGTAATGACTTTGCCAACCACTGTTAATCACTTATCCGAACTCTAAAAATGACTTTGCCCAACAATTGTAATGACTTTGCTAACCACTGTTAAGCACTTATCCGACCTCTAAAAATGACTTTGCCCAACAATTGTAATGACTTTGCCAACCACTGTTAAGCACTTATCCGGCCTCTAAAAATGACTTTGCCCAACAATTGTAATGACTTTGCTAACCACTGTTAAGCACTTATCTGACCTCTAAAAATGACTTTGCACAACAATTGAAATGACTTTGCCAACCACTGTTAATCAATTATCCGACCCCTAAAAATGACTTTGCCTAACAAGTGTAATGAGTTTGTCAACCACTGTTAATCACTTATCCGATCTCTAGAAATGACTTTGCCCAACAATTGTAATGACTTTGCCAACCACTGTTATTCACTTATCCGACCTCTAAAAATGACTTTGCCCAACAATTGTAATGACTTTGCCAACAACTGTTAATCACTTATCCGAACTCTAAAAATGACTTTGACCAACAATTGTAATGACTTTGCCAACCACTGTTAATCACTTATCCGATCTCTTGAAATGACTTTGCCCAACAATTGTAATGACTTTGCCAACCACAGCTAATCACTTATCCGACCTCTAAAAATTACTTTGCCCAACAATTGAAATGACTTTGCCAACCACTGTTAAGCACTTATCCGGCCTCTAAAAATGACTTTGCACAACAATTGAAATGACTTTGCCAACCACTGTTAATCAATTATCCGACCTCTAAAAATGACTTTGCTCAACAATTTTAATGACTTTGCCAACCACTGTTAATAACTTATCCGACATCTAAAAATGACTTTGCCCAACAATTTTTATGACTTTGCCAACCACTGTTAATCACTTATCCGACCTCTAAAAATGACTTTGCCCAACAATTGTAATGACTTTGCCAATAACTGTTAATCACTTATCCGATCTCTAGAAATGACTTTGCCCAACAACTGTAATGACTTTGCCAACCACTGTTAATCACTTATCCGAACTCTAAAAATGACTTTGCCCAACAATTGTAATGACTTTGCTAACCACTGTTAAGCACTTATCCGACCTCTAAAAATGACTTTGCCCAACAATTGTAATGACTTTGCCAACCACTGTTAATCACTTATCCGATCTCTTGAAATAACTTTGCCCAACAATTGTAATGACTTCGCCAACCACTGTTAATCACTTATCCGACCTCTAAAAATGACTTTGCCCAACAATTGTAATGACTTTGCTAACCACTGTTAAGCACTTATCCGGCCTCTAAAAATGACTTTGCCCAACAATTGTAATGACTATGCTAACCACTGTTAAGCACTTATCTGACCTCTAAAAATGACTTTGCACAACAATTGAAATGACTTTGCCAACCACTGTTAATCAATTATCCGACCCCTAAAAATGACTTTGCCTAACAAGTGTAATGAGTTTGTCAACCACTGTTAATCACTTATCCGATCTCTAGAAATGACTTTGCCCAACAAATGTAATGACTTTGCCAACCACTGTTATTCACTTATCCGACCTCTAAAAATGACTTTGCCCAACAATTGTAATGACTTTGCCAACCACTGTCAATCACTTATCCGAACTCTAAAAATGACTTTGACCAACAATTGTAATGACTTTGCCAACCACTGTTAATCACTTATCCGATCTCTTGAAATGACTCTGCCCAACAATTGTAATGACTTTGCCAACCACTGCTAATCACTTATCCGACCTCTAAAAATTACTTTGCCCAACAATTGAAATGACTTTGCCAACCACTGTTAAGCACTTATCCGGCCTCTAAAAATGACTTTGCACAACAATTGAAATGACTTTGCCAACCACTGTTAATCAATTATCCGACTTCTAAAAATTACTTTGCCCAACAATTGAAATGACTTTGCCAACCACTGTTAATCGCTTATCCGACCTCTAAAAATGACTTTGACCAACAATTGTAATGACATTGCCAACCACTGTTAAGCACTTATCCGAATTCTAAAAATGACTTTGCCCAACAATTGTAATGACTATGCTAACCACTGTTAAACACTTATCCGACCTCTAAAAATGACTTTGCCCAACAATTGTAATGACTTTGCCAACCACTGTTAATCACTTATCCGAACTTTAAAAATGACTTTGCCCAACAATTGTAATGACTTTGCCAACCACTGTTAATCACTTATCCGACCTCTAAAAATGACTTTGCCCAGCAATTGTAATGACTTTGCCAACCACTGTTAATCACTTATCCGATCTCTAAAAATGACTTTGCCCACCAATTGTAATGACTTTGCCAACCACTGTTAATCACTTATCCAACCTCTTGAAATGACTTTGCCCAACAAATGTAATGACTTTGCCATCCACTGTTAATCACTTATCCGATCTCTAGAAATGACTTTGCCTAACAATTGTAATGACTTTGCCAACCACTGTTAATCGCTTATCCGACCTCTAAAAATGACTTTGACCAACAATTGTAACGACTTTGCCAACCACTGTTAATCACTTATCCGACCTCTAAAAATGACTTCGCCCAACAATTGTAATGACTTTGCCAACAACTGTTAAACACTTATCCGACCTCTAAAAATGACTTTGCCCAACAATTGTAATGACTTTGCCAACCACTGTTAATCACTTATCCGATCTCTTGAAATGACTTTGCCCAACAAAAGTAATGACTTTGCCATCCACTGTTAATCACTTATCCGATCTCTAGAAATGATTTTGCCCAACAATTGTAATGACTTTTCCAACCACTGTTAATCACTTATCCGATCTCTTGAAATGACTTTGCCCAACAATTGTAATGACTTTGCCAACCACTGTTAATCGCTTATCCGACCTCTAAAAATGACTTTGCCCAACAATTGTAATGACTTTGCCAACCACTGTTAATCACTTATCCGATCTCTTGAAATAACTTTGCCCAACAATTGTAATGACTTCGCCAACCACTGTTAATCACTTATCCGACCTCTAAAAATGACTTTGCCCAACAATTGTAATGACTTTGCTAACCACTGTTAAGCACTTATCCGGCCTCTAAAAATGACTTTGCCCAACAATTGTAATGACTTTGCTAACCACTGTTAAGCACTTATCTGACCTCTAAAAATGACTTTGCACAACAATTGAAATGACTTTGCCAACCACTGTTAATCAATTATCCGACCCCTAAAAATGACTTTGCCTAACAAGTGTAATGAGTTTGTCAACCACTGTTAATCACTTATCCGATCTCTAGAAATGACTTTGCCCAACAAATGTAATGACTTTGCCAACCACTGTTATTCACTTATCCGACCTCTAAAAATGACTTTGCCCAACAATTGTAATGACTTTGCCAACCACTGTCAATCACTTATCCGAACTCTAAAAATGACTTTGACCAACAATTGTAATGACTTTGCCAACCACTGTTAATCACTTATCCGATCTCTTGAAATGACTTTGCCCAACAATTGTAATGACTTTGCCAACCACTGCTAATCACTTATCCGACCTCTAAAAATTACTTTGCCCAACAATTGAAATGACTTTGCCAACCACTGTTAAGCACTTAATCGGCCTCTAAAAATGACTTTGCACAACAATTGAAATGACTTTGCCAACCACTGTTAATCAATTATCCGACTTCTAAAAATTACTTTGCCCAACAATTGAAATGACTTTGCCAACCACTGTTAATCGCTTATCCGACCTCTAAAAATGACTTTGACCAACAATTGTAATGACATTGCCAACCACTGTTAAGCACTTATCCGAATTCTAAAAATGACTTTGCCCAACAATTGTAATGACTATGCTAACCACTGTTAAACACTTATCCGACCTCTAAAAATGACTTTGCCCTACAATTCCAATGACTTTGCCAACTCCTGTTAATCACTTATCCGAACTTTAAAAATGACTTTGCCCAACAATTGTAATGACTTTGCCAACCACTGTTAATCACTTATCCGACCTCTAAAAATGACTTTGCCCAGCAATTGTAATGACTTTGCCAACCACTGTTAATCACTTATCCGATCTCTAAAAATGACTTTGCCCACCAATTGTAATGACTTTGCCAACCACTGTTAATCACTTATCCAACCTCTTGAAATGACTTTGCCCAACAAATGTAATGACTTTGCCATCCACTGTTAATCACTTATCCGATCTCTAGAAATGACTTTGCCCAACAATTGTAATGACTTTGCCAACCACTGTTAATCGCTTATCCGACCTCTAAAAATGACTTTGACCAACAATTGTAATGACTTTGCCAACCACTGTTAATCACTTATCCGATCTCTTGAAATGACTTTGCCCAACAAAAGTAATGACTTTGCCATCCACTGTTAATCACTTATCCGATCTCTAGAAAAGACTTTGCCCAACAATTGTAATGACTTTTCCAACCACTGTTAATCACTTATCCGATCTCTTGAAATGACTTTGCCCAACAATTGTAATGACTTTGCCAACCACTGTTAATCGCTTATCCGACCTCTAAAAATGACTTTGACCAACAATTGAAATGACATTACCAACCACTGTTAATCACTTATCCAACCTCTTGAAATGACTTTGCCCAACAAATGTAATGACTTTGCCATCCACTGTTAATCACTTATCCGATCTCTAGAAATGATTTTGCCCAACAATTGTAATGACTTTTCCAACCACTGTTAATCACTTATCCGATCTCTAGAAATGACTTTGCCCAACAATTGTAATGACTTTGCCAACCACTGTTTATCGCTTATCCGACCTCTAATAATGACTTTGACCAACAATTGTAATGACATTGCCAACCACTGTTAAGCACTTATCCGATTTCTAAAAATGACTTTGCCCAACAATTGTAATGACTATGCTAACCACTGTTAAACACTTATCCGACCTCTAAAAATGACTTTGCCCAACAATTGTAATGACTTTGCCAACCACTGTTAATCACTTATCCGATCTCTAGAAAAGACTTTGCCCAACAATTGTAATGACTTTGCCGACCACTGTTATTCACTTATCCGATCTCTAGAAATGATTTTGCCCAACAATTGAAATGACTTTTCCAACCACTGTTAATCACTTATCCGATCTCTAGAAATGACTTTGCCCAACAATTGTAATGACTTTGCCAACCACTGTTAATCGCTTATCCGACCTCTAAAAATGACTTTGACCAACAATTGTAATGACATTGCCAACCACTGTTAATCACTTATCCAACCTCTTGAAATGACTTTGCCCAACAATTGTAATGACTTTGCCAACCACTGTTAATCACTTATCCGATCTCTTGAAATGACTTTGCCCAACAAATGTAATGACTTTGCCATCCACTGTTAATCACTTATCCGATCTCTAGAAATGATTTTGCCCAACAATTGTAATGACTTTTCCAACCACTGTTAATCACTTATCCGATCTCTAGAAATGACTTTGCCCAACAATTGTAATGACTTTGCCAACCACTGTTAATCGCTTATCCGACCTCTAAAAATGACTTTGACCAACAATTGTAATGACATTGCCAACCACTGTTAATCACTTATCCAACCTCTTGAAATGACTTTGCCCAACAAATGTAATGACTTTGCCATCCACTGTTAATCACTTATCCGATCTCTAGAAATGATTTTGCCCAACAATTGTAATGACTTTTCCAACCACTGTTAATCACTTATCCGATCTCTAGAAATGACTTTGCCCAACAATTGTAATGACTTTGCCAACCACTGTTTATCGCTTATCCGACCTCTAATAATGACTTTGACCAACAATTGTAATGACATTGCCAACCACTGTTAAGCACTTATCCGAATTCTAAAAATGACTTTGCCCAACAATTGTAATGACTATGCTAACCACTGTTAAACACTTATCCGACCTCTAAAAATGACTTTGCCCAACAATTGTAATGACTTTGCCAACCACTGTTAATCGCTTATCCGACCTCTAAAAATGACTTTGACCAACAATTGAAATGACATTACCAACCACTGTTAATCACTTATCCAACCTCTTGAAATGACTTTGCCCAACAAATGTAATGACTTTGCCATCCACTGTTAATCACTTATCCGATCTCTAGAAATGATTTTGCCCAACAATTGTAATGACTTTTCCAACCACTGTTAATCACTTATCCGATCTCTAGAAATGACTTTGCCCAACAATTGTAATGACTTTGCCAACCACTGTTTATCGCTTATCCGACCTCTAATAATGACTTTGACCAACAATTGTAATGACATTGCCAACCACTGTTAAGCACTTATCCGATTTCTAAAAATGACTTTGCCCAACAATTGTAATGACTATGCTAACCACTGTTAAACACTTATCCGACCTCTAAAAATGACTTTGCCCAACAATTGTAATGACTTTGCCAACCACTGTTAATCACTTATCCGATCTCTAGAAAAGACTTTGCCCAACAATTGTAATGACTTTGCCGACCACTGTTATTCACTTATCCGATCTCTAGAAATGATTTTGCCCAACAATTGAAATGACTTTTCCAACCACTGTTAATCACTTATCCGATCTCTAGAAATGACTTTGCCCAACAATTGTAATGACTTTGCCAACCACTGTTAATCGCTTATCCGACCTCTAAAAATGACTTTGACCAACAATTGTAATGACATTGCCAACCACTGTTAATCACTTATCCAACCTCTTGAAATGACTTTGCCCAACAATTGTAATGACTTTGCCAACCACTGTTAATCACTTATCCGATCTCTTGAAATGACTTTGCCCAACAAATGTAATGACTTTGCCATCCACTGTTAATCACTTATCCGATCTCTAGAAATGATTTTGCCCAACAATTGTAATGACTTTTCCAACCACTGTTAATCACTTATCCGATCTCTAGAAATGACTTTGCCCAACAATTGTAATGACTTTGCCAACCACTGTTAATCGCTTATCCGACCTCTAAAAATGACTTTGACCAACAATTGTAATGACATTGCCAACCACTGTTAATCACTTATCCAACCTCTTGAAATGACTTTGCCCAACAAATGTAATGACTTTGCCATCCACTGTTAATCACTTATCCGATCTCTAGAAATGATTTTGCCCAACAATTGTAATGACTTTTCCAACCACTGTTAATCACTTATCCGATCTCTAGAAATGACTTTGCCCAACAATTGTAATGACTTTGCCAACCACTGTTTATCGCTTATCCGACCTCTAATAATGACTTTGACCAACAATTGTAATGACATTGCCAACCACTGTTAAGCACTTATCCGAATTCTAAAAATGACTTTGCCCAACAATTGTAATGACTATGCTAACCACTGTTAAACACTTATCCGACCTCTAAAAATGACTTTGCCCAACAATTGTAATGACTTTGCCAACCACTGTTAATCACTTATCCGATCTCTAGAAAAGACTTTGCCCAACAATTGTAATGACTTTGCCGACCACTGTTATTCACTTATCCGATCTCTAGAAATGATTTTGCCCAACAATTGTAATGACTTTTCCAACCACTGTTAATCACTTATCCGATCTCTAGAAATGACTTTGCCCAACAATTGTAATGACTTTGCCAACCACTGTTAATCGCTTATCCGACCTCTAAAAATGACTTTGACCAACAATTGTAATGACATTGCCAACCACTGTTAATCACTTATCCAACCTCTTGAAATGACTTTGCCCAACAAATGTAATGACTTTGCCATCCACTGTTAATCACTTATCCGATCTCTTGAAATGACTTTGCCCAACAATTGTAATGACTTTGCCAACCACTGTTAATCGCTTATCCGACCTCTAAAAATGACTTTGACCAACAATTGTAATGACATTGCCAACCACTGTTAAGCACTTATCCGAATTCTAAAAATGACTTTGCCCAACAATTGTAATGACAATGCTAACCACTGTTAAACACTTATCCGACCTCTAAAAATGACTTTGCCCAACAATTGTAATGACTTTGCCAACCACTGTTAATCACTTATCCGGTCTCTAGAAAAGACTTTGCCCAACAATTGTAATGACTTTGCCGACCACTGTTATTCACTTATCTGACCTATAAAAATGACTTTGCCCAACAATTGTAATGACTTTGCCAACCACTGTTAATCACTTATCCGACCTCTAAAAATGACTTTGCCCAACAATTGTAATGACTATGCTAACCACTGTTAAACACTTATCCGACCTCTAAAAATGACTTTGCCCAACAATTGTAATGACTTTGCCAACCACTGTTAATCACTTATCCGATCTCTAGAAAAGACTTTGCCCAACAATTGTAATGACTTTGCCGACCACTGTTATTCACTTATCCGATCTCTAGAAATGATTTTGCCCAACAATTGTAATGACTTTTCCAACCACTGTTAATCACTTATCCGATCTCTAGAAATGACTTTGCCCAACAATTGTAATGACTTTGCCAACCACTGTTAATCACTTATCCGACCTCTAAAAATGACTTTGCCCAGCAATTGTAATGACTTTGCCAACCACTGTTAATCACTTATCCGATCTCTAAAAATGACTTTGCCCACCAATTGTAATGACTTTGCCAACCACTGTTAATCACTTATCCAACCTCTTGAAATGACTTTGCCCAACAAATGTAATGACTTTGCCATCCACTGTTAATCACTTATCCGATCTCTAGAAATGACTTTGCCCAAGAATTGTAATGACTTTGCCAACCACTGTTAATCGCTTATCCGACCTCTAAAAATGACTTTGACCAACAATTGTAACGACTTTGCCAACCACTGTTAATCACTTATCCGACCTCTAAAAATGACTTCGCCCAACAATTGTAATGACTTTGCCAACAACTGTTAAACACTTATCCGACCTCTAAAAATGACTTTGCCCAACAATTGTAATGACTTTGCCAACCACTGTTAATCACTTATCCGATCTCTTGAAATGACTTTGCCCAACAAAAGTAATGACTTTGCCATCCACTGTTAATCACTTATCCGATCTCTAGAAAAGACTTTGCCCAACAATTGTAATGACTTTTCCAACCACTGTTAATCACTTATCCGATCTCTTGAAATGACTTTGCCCAACAATTGTAATGACTTTGCCAACCACTGTTAATCGCTTATCCGACCTCTAAAAATGACTTTGACCAACAATTGAAATGACATTACCAACCACTGTTAATCACTTATCCAACCTCTTGAAATGACTTTGCCCAACAAATGTAATGACTTTGCCATCCACTGTTAATCACTTATCCGATCTCTAGAAATGATTTTGCCCAACAATTGTAATGACTTTTCCAACCACTGTTAATCACTTATCCGATCTCTAGAAATGACTTTGCCCAACAATTGTAATGACTTTGCCAACCACTGTTTATCGCTTATCCGACCTCTAATAATGACTTTGACCAACAATTGTAATGACATTGCCAACCACTGTTAAGCACTTATCCGAATTCTAAAAATGACTTTGCCCAACAATTGTAATGACTATGCTAACCACTGTTAAACACTTATCCGACCTCTAAAAATGACTTTGCCCAACAATTGTAATGACTTTGCCAACCACTGTTAATCACTTATCCGATCTCTAGAAAAGACTTTGCCCAACAATTGTAATGACTTTGCCAACCACTGTTAATCGCTAATCCGACCTCTAAAAATGACTTTGACCAACAATTGAAATGACATTACCAACCACTGTTAATCACTTATCCAACCTCTTGAAATGACTTTGCCCAACAAATGTAATGACTTTGCCATCCACTGTTAATCACTTATCCGATCTCTAGAAATGATTTTGCCCAACAATTGTAATGACTTTTCCAACCACTGTTAATCACTTATCCGATCTCTAGAAATGACTTTGCCCAACAATTGTAATGACTTTGCCAACCACTGTTTATCGCTTATCCGACCTCTAATAATGACTTTGACCAACAATTGTAATGACATTGCCAACCACTGTTAAGCACTTATCCGAATTCTAAAAATGACTTTGCCCAACAATTGTAATGACTATGCTAACCACTGTTAAACACTTATCCGACCTCTAAAAATGACTTTGCCCAACAATTGTAATGACTTTGCCAACCACTGTTAATCACTTATCCGATCTCTAGAAAAGACTTTGCCCAACAATTGTAATGACTTTGCCGACCACTGTTATTCACTTATCCGATCTCTAGAAATGATTTTGCCCAACAATTGTAATGACTTTTCCAACCACTGTTAATCACTTATCCGATCTCTTGAAATGACTTTGCCCAACAAATGTAATGACTTTGCCATCCACTGTTAATCACTTATCCGATCTCTAGAAATGATTTTGCCCAACAATTGTAATGACTTTTCCAACCACTGTTAATCACTTATCCGATCTCTAGAAATGACTTTGCCCAACAATTGTAATGACTTTGCCAACCACTGTTAATCGCTTATCCGACCTCTAAAAATGACTTTGACCAACAATTGTAATGACATTGCCAACCACTGTTAATCACTTATCCAACCTCTTGAAATGACTTTGCCCAACAAATGTAATGACTTTGCCATCCACTGTTAATCACTTATCCGATCTCTAGAAATGATTTTGCCCAACAATTGTAATGACTTTTCCAACCACTGTTAATCACTTATCCGATCTCTAGAAATGACTTTGCCCAACAATTGTAATGACTTTGCCAACCACTGTTTATCGCTTATCCGACCTCAAATAATGACTTTGACCAACAATTGTAATGACATTGCCAACCACTGTTAAGCACTTATCCGAATTCTAAAAATGACTTTGCCCAACAATTGTAATGACTATGCTAACCACTGTTAAACACTTATCCGACCTCTAAAAATGACTTTGCCCAACAATTGTAATGACTTTGCCAACCACTGTTAATCACTTATCCGATCTCTTGAAATGACTTTGCCCAACAAAAGTAATGACTTTGCCATCCACTGTTAATCACTTATCCGATCTCTAGAAAAGACTTTGCCCAACAATTGTAATGACTTTTCCAACCACTGTTAATCACTTATCCGATCTCTTGAAATGACTTTGCCCAACAATTGTAATGACTTTGCCAACCACTGTTAATCGCTTATCCGACCTCTAAAAATGACTTTGACCAACAATTGAAATGACATTACCAACCACTGTTAATCACTTATCCAACCTCTTGAAATGACTTTGCCCAACAAATGTAATGACTTTGCCATCCACTGTTAATCACTTATCCGATCTCTAGAAATGATTTTGCCCAACAATTGTAATGACTTTTCCAACCACTGTTAATCACTTATCCGATCTCTAGAAATGACTTTGCCCAACAATTGTAATGACTTTGCCAACCACTGTTTATCGCTTATCCGACCTCTAATAATGACTTTGACCAACAATTGTAATGACATTGCCAACCACTGTTAAGCACTTATCCGAATTCTAAAAATGACTTTGCCCAACAATTGTAATGACTATGCTAACCACTGTTAAACACTTATCCGACCTCTAAAAATGACTTTGCCCAACAATTGTAATGACTTTGCCAACCACTGTTAATCACTTATCCGATCTCTAGAAAAGACTTTGCCCAACAATTGTAATGACTTTGCCGACCACTGTTATTCACTTATCCGATCTCTAGAAATGATTTTGCCCAACAATTGTAATGACTTTTCCAACCACTGTTAATCACTTATCCGATCTCTAGAAATGACTTTGCCCAACAATTGTAATGACTTTGCCAACCACTGTTAATCGCTTATCCGACCTCTAAAAATGACTTTGACCAACAATTGTAATGACATCGCCAACCACTGTTAATCACTTATCCAACCTCTTGAAATGACTTTGCCCAACAATTGTAATGACTTTGCCAACCACTGTTAATCACTTATCCGATCTCTAGAAATGACTTTGCCCAACAATTGTAATGACTTTGCCAACCACTGTTAATCGCTTATCCGACCTCTAAAAATGACTTTGACCAACAATTGTAATGACATTGCCAACCACTGTTAATCACTTATCCAACCTCTTGAAATGACTTTGCCCAACAAATGTAATGACTTTGCCATCCACTGTTAATCACTTATCCGATCTCTAGAAATGATTTTGCCCAACAATTGTAATGACTTTTCCAACCACTGTTAATCACTTATCCGATCTCTAGAAATGACTTTGCCCAACAATTGTAATGACTTTGCCAACCACTGTTTATCGCTTATCCGACCTCTAATAATGACTTTGACCAACAATTGTAATGACATTGCCAACCACTGTTAAGCACTTATCCGAATTCTAAAAATGACTTTGCCCAACAATTGTAATGACTATGCTAACCACTGTTAAACACTTATCCGACCTCTAAAAATGACTTTGCCCAACAATTGTAATGACTTTGCCAACCACTGTTAATCACTTATCCGATCTCTAGAAAAGACTTTGCCCAACAATTGTAATGACTTTGCCGACCACTGTTATTCACTTATCCGATCTCTAGAAATGATTTTGCCCAACAATTGTAATGACTTTTCCAACCACTGTTAATCACTTATCCGATCTCTAGAAATGACTTTGCCCAACAATTGTAATGACTTTGCCAACCACTGTTTATCGCTTATCCGACCTCTAAAAATGACTTTGACCAACAATTGTAATAACATTGCCAACCACTGTTAATCACTTATCCAACCTCTTGAAATGACTTTGCCCAACAAATGTAATGACTTTGCCATCCACTGTTAATCACTTATCCGATCTCTTGAAATGACTTTGCCCAACAATTGTAATGACTTTGCCAACCACTGTTAATCGCTTATCCGACCTCTAAAAATGACTTTGACCAACAATTGTAATGACATTGCCAACCACTGTTATTCACTTATCCGATCTCTAGAAATGATTTTGCCCAACAATTGTAATGACTTTTCCAACCACTGTTAATCACTTATCCGATCTCTAGAAATGACTTTGCCCAACAATTGTAATGACTTTGCCAACCACTGTTAATCGCTTATCCGACCTCTAAAAATGACTTTGACCAACAATTGTAATGACATCGCCAACCACTGTTAATCACTTATCCAACCTCTTGAAATGACTTTGCCCAACAATTGTAATGACTTTGCCAACCACTGTTAATCACTTATCCGATCTCTAGAAATGACTTTGCCCAACAATTGTAATGACTTTGCCAACCACTGTTAATCGCTTATCCGACCTCTAAAAATGACTTTGACCAACAATTGTAATGACATTGCCAACCACTGTTAATCACTTATCCAACCTCTTGAAATGACTTTGCCCAACAAATGTAATGACTTTGCCATCCACTGTTAATCACTTATCCGATCTCTAGAAATGATTTTGCCCAACAATTGTAATGACTTTTCCAACCACTGTTAATCACTTATCCGATCTCTAGAAATGACTTTGCCCAACAATTGTAATGACTTTGCCAACCACTGTTTATCGCTTATCCGACCTCTAATAATGACTTTGACCAACAATTGTAATGACATTGCCAACCACTGTTAAGCACTTATCCGAATTCTAAAAATGACTTTGCCCAACAATTGTAATGACTATGCTAACCACTGTTAAACACTTATCCGACCTCTAAAAATGACTTTGCCCAACAATTGTAATGACTTTGCCAACCACTGTTAATCACTTATCCGATCTCTAGAAAAGACTTTGCCCAACAATTGTAATGACTTTGCCGACCACTGTTATTCACTTATCCGATCTCTAGAAATGATTTTGCCCAACAATTGTAATGACTTTTCCAACCACTGTTAATCACTTATCCGATCTCTAGAAATGACTTTGCCCAACAATTGTAATGACTTTGCCAACCACTGTTTATCGCTTATCCGACCTCTAAAAATGACTTTGACCAACAATTGTAATGACATTGCCAACCACTGTTAATCACTTATCCAACCTCTTGAAATGACTTTGCCCAACAAATGTAATGACTTTGCCATCCACTGTTAATCACTTATCCGATCTCTTGAAATGACTTTGCCCAACAATTGTAATGACTTTGCCAACCACTGTTAATCGCTTATCCGACCTCTAAAAATGACTTTGACCAACAATTGTAATGACATTGCCAACCACTGTTAAGCACTTATCCGAATTCTAAAAATGACTTTGCCCAACAATTGTA
Source organism: Brachionus asplanchnoidis (assembly GCA_025491095.1). NCBI lineage: Eukaryota > Metazoa > Rotifera > Eurotatoria > Ploima > Brachionidae > Brachionus > Brachionus asplanchnoidis. The sequence continues at coordinate 223,015 of JAILYF010000101.1, read as the reverse complement.
ATGACATTGCCAACCACTGTTAATCACTTATCCAACCTCTTGAAATGACTTTGCCCAACAAATGTAATGACTTTGCCATCCACTGTTAATCACTTATCCGATCTCTTGAAATGACTTTGCCCAACAATTGTAATGACTTTGCCAACCACTGTTAATCGCTTATCCGACCTCTAAAAATGACTTTGCCCAACAATTGTAATGACTTTGCCAACCACTGTTAATCACTTATCCGATCTCTAGAAAAGACTTTGCCCAACAATTGTAATGACTTTGCCGACCACTGTTATTCACTTATCTGACCTATAAAAATGACTTTGCCCAACAATTGTAATGACTTTTCCAACCACTGTTAATCACTTATCCGATCTCTTGAAATGACTTTGCCCAACAATTGAAATGACTTTGCCAACAACTGTTAACCACTTATTCGACCTCTAAGAATGACTTTGCCCAACAATTTTTATGACTTTGCCAACCACTGTTAATCACTTATCCGATCTCTTGAAATGACTTTGCCCAACAAATGTAATGACTTTTCCAACCACTGTTAATCACTTATCCGATCTCTAGAAATGACTTTGCCCAACAATTGTAATGACTTTGCCAACCACTGTTAATCGCTTATCCGACCTCTAAAAATGACTTTGACCAACAATTGTAATGACATTGCCAACCACTGTTAATCACTTATCCAACCTCTAAAAATGACTTTGCTTAACAATTGTAATGACTTTGCCAACCACTGTTAATCGCTTATCCGACCTCTAAAAATGACTTTGCCCAACAATTGTAACGACTTTGCCAACCACTGTTAATCACTTATCCGACCTCTAAAAATGACTCTGCTCAACAATTGTAATGACTTTGCCAACCACTGTTAATCACTTATCCGACAACTAAAAATGACTTTGCCGAACAATTGTAATGACTTTGCCAACCCCTGTTAATCACTTATCCGATCTCTTGAAATGACTTTGCCCAACAATTGTAATGACTTTGCCAACCACTGTTAATCACTTATCCGACCTCTAATAATGACTTTGCCCAACAAATGTAATGACTTTGCCATCCACTGTTAATCACTTATCCGATCTCTAGAAATGATTTTGCCCAACAATTGTAATGACTTTTCCAACCACTGTTAATCACTTATCCGATCTCTAGAAATGACTTTGCCCAACAATTGTAATGACTTTGCCAACCACTGTTTATCGCTTATCCGACCTCTAATAATGACTTTGACCAACAATTGTAATGACATTGCCAACCACTGTTAAGCACTTATCCGAATTCTAAAAATGACTTTGCCCAACAATTGTAATGACTTTGCCAACCACTGTTAATCGCTTATCCGACCTCTAAAAATGACTTTGCCCAACAATTGTAACGACTTTGCCAACCACTGTTAATCACTTATCCGACCTCTAAAAATGACTCTGCTCAACAATTGTAATGACTTTGCCAACCACTGTTAATCACTTATCCGACAACTAAAAATGACTTTGCCGAACAATTGTAATGACTTTGCCAACCCCTGTTAATCACTTATCCGATCTCTTGAAATGACTTTGCCCAACAATTGTAATGACTTTGCCAACCACTGTTAATCACTTATCCGACCTCTAATAATGACTTTGCCCAACAAATGTAATGACTTTGCCATCCACTGTTAATCACTTATCCGATCTCTAGAAATGATTTTGCCCAACAATTGTAATGACTTTTCCAACCACTGTTAATCACTTATCCGATCTCTAGAAATGACTTTGCCCAACAATTGTAATGACTTTGCCAACCACTGTTTATCGCTTATCCGACCTCTAATAATGACTTTGACCAACAATTGTAATGACATTGCCAACCACTGTTAAGCACTTATCCGAATTCTAAAAATGACTTTGCCCAACAATTGTAATGACTATGCTTACCACTGTTAAACACTTATCCGACCTCTAAAAATGACTTTGCCCAACAATTGTAATGACTTTGCCAACCACTGTTAATCACTTATCCGATCTCTAGAAAAGACTTTGCCCAACAATTGTAATGACTTTGCCGACCACTGTTATTCACTTATCCGATCTCTAGAAATGATTTTGCCCAACAATTGTAATGACTTTTCCAACCACTGTTAATCACTTATCCGATCTCTAGAAATGACTTTGCCCAACAATTGTAATGACTTTGCCAACCACTGTTAATCGCTTATCCGACCTCTAAAAATGACTTTGACCAACAATTGTAATGACATTGCCAACCACTGTTAATCACTTATCCAACCTCTTGAAATGACTTTGCCCAACAAATGTAATGACTTTGCCATCCACTGTTAATCACTTATCCGATCTCTAGAAATGACTTTGCCCAACAATTGTAATGACTTTGCCAACCACTGTTTATCGCTTATCCGACCTCTAACAATGACTTTGACCAACAATTGTAATGACATTGCCAACCACTGTTAAGCACTTATCCGAATTCTAAAAATGACTTTGCCCAACAATTGTAATGACTATGCTAACCACTGTTAAACACTTATCCGACCTCTAAAAATGACTTTGCCCAACAATTGTAATGACTTTGCCAACCACTGTTAATCACTTATCCGATCTCTAGAAAAGACTTTGCCCAACAATTGTAATGACTTTGCCGACCACTGTTATTCACTTATCCGATCTCTAGAAATGATTTTGCCCAACAATTGTAATGACTTTTCCAACCACTGTTAATCACTTATCCGATCTCTAGAAATGACTTTGCCCAACAATTGTAATGACTTTGCCAACCACTGTTAATCGCTTATCCGACCTCTAAAAATGACTTTGACCAACAATTGTAATGACATTGCCAACCACTGTTAATCACTTATCCAACCTCTTGAAATGACTTTGCCCAACAAATGTAATGACTTTGCCATCCACTGTTAATCACTTATCCGATCTCTTGAAATGACTTTGCCCAACAATTGTAATGACTTTGCCAACCACTGTTAATCGCTTATCCGAATTCTAAAAATGACTTTGACCAACAATTGTAATGACATTGCCAACCACTGTTAAGCACTTATCCGAATTCTAAAAATGACTTTGCCCAACAATTGTAATGACTATGCTAACCACTGTTAAACACTTATCCGACCTCTAAAAATGACTTTGCCCAACAATTGTAATGACTTTGCCAACCACTGTTAATCACTTATCCGATCTCTAGAAAAGACTTTGCCCAACAATTGTAATGACTTTGCCGACCACTGTTATTCACTTATCTGACCTATAAAAATGACTTTGCCCAACAATTGTAATGACTTTGCCAACCACTGTTAATCACTTATCCGACCTCTAAAAATGACTTTGCCCAACAATTGTAATGACTTTGCCAACAACTGTTAACCACTTATTCGACCTCTAAAAATGACTTTGCCCAACAATTTTTATGACTTTGCCAACCACTGTTAATCACTTATCCGATCTCTTGAAATGACTTTGCCCAACAAATGTAATGACTTTTCCAACCACTGTTAATCACTTATCCGATCTCTAGAAATGACTTTGCCCAACAATTGTAATGACTTTGCCAACCACTGTTAATCGCTTATCCGACCTCTAAAAATGACTTTGACCAACAATTGTAATGACATTGCCAACCACTGTTAATCACTTATCCAACCTCTAAAAATGACTTTGCTTAACAATTGTAATGACTTTGCCAACCACTGTTAATCGCTTATCCGACCTCTAAAAATGACTTTGCCCAACAATTGTAACGACTTTGCCAACCACTGTTAATCACTTATCCGACCTCTAAAAATGACTCTGCTCAACAATTGTAATGACTTTGCCAACCACTGTTAATCACTTATCCGACAACTAAAAATGACTTTGCCGAACAATTGTAATGACTTTGCCAACCCCTGTTAATCACTTATCCGATCTCTTGAAATGACTTTGCCCAACAATTGTAATGACTTTGCCAACCACTGTTAATCACTTATCCGACCTCTAATAATGACTTTGCCCAACAATTGTAATGATTTTGCTAACCACTGTTAAGCACTTATCCGAATTCTAAAAATGACTTTGCCCAACAATTGTAATGACTATGCTTACCACTGTTAAACACTTATCCGACCTCTAGAAATGACTTTGCCCAACAGTTGTAATGACTTTGCCAACCACTGTTAATCACTTATCCGACCTCTAAAAATGACTTTGCCCAACAATTGTAATGACTTTGCCAATAACTGTTAATCACTTATCCGATCTCTAGAAATGTCTTTGCCCAACAATTGTAATGACTTTGCTAACCACTGTTAATCACTTATCCGAACTCTAAAAATGACTTTGCCCAACAATTGTAATGACTTTGCCAACCACTGTTAATCACTTATCCGACCTCTAAAAATGACTTTGCCCAACAATTGTAATGACTTTGCCAACCACTGTTAATCACTTATCCGATCTCTAGAAATGACTTTGCCCAACAATTGTAATGACTTTGCCAACCACTGTTAATCACTTATCCGATCTCTAGAAATGACTTTGCCCAACAATTGTAATGACTTTGCCAACCACTGTTAATCGCTTATCCGACCTCTAAAAATGACTTTGACCAACAATTGTAATGACATTGCCAACCACTGTTAATCACTTATCCAACCTCTAAAAATGACTTTGCTTAACAATTGTAATGACTTTGCCAACCACTGTTAATCGCTTATCCGACCTCTAAAAATGACTTTGCCCAACTATTGTAATGACTATGCTAACCACTGTTAAACACTTATCCGACCTCTAGAAATGACTTTGCCCAACAGTTGTAATGACTTTGCCAACCACTGTTAATCACTTATCCGACCTCTAAAATGACTCTGCTCAACAATTGTAATGACTTTGCCAACCACTGTTAATCACTTATCCGAACTCTAAAAATGACTTTGACCAACAATTGTAATGACTTTGCCAACCCCTTTAAATCACTTATCCGATCTCTTGAAATGACTTTGCCCAACAATTGTTATGATTTTGCTAACCACTGTTAAGCACTTATCCGAATTCTAAAAATGACTTTGCCCAACAATTGTAATGACTATGCTAACCACTGTTAAACACTTATCCGACCTCTAGAAATGACTTTGCCCAACAGTTGTAATGACTTTGCCAACCACTGTTAATCACTTATCCGACCTCTAAAAATGACTTTGCCCAACAATTGTAATGACTTTGCCAACCACTGTTAATCACTTATCCGAACTCTAAAAATGACTTTGACCAACAATTGTAATGACTTTGCCAACCCCTTTAAATCACTTATCCGATCTCTTGAAATGACTTTGCCCAACAATTGTTATGATTTTGCTAACCACTGTTAAGCACTTATCCGAATTCTAAAAATGACTTTGCCCAACAATTGTAATGACTATGCTAACCACTGTTAAACACTTATCCGACCTCTAGAAATGACTTTGCCCAACAGTTGTAATGACTTTGCCAACCACTGTTAATCACTTATCCGACCTCTAAAAATGACTTTGCCCAACAATTGTAATGACTTTGCCAATAACTGTTAATCACTTATCCGATCTCTAGAAATGACTTTGCCCAACAATTGTAATGACTTTGCCAACCACTGTTAATCACTTATCCGAACTCTAAAAATGACTTTGCCCAACAATTGAAATGACTTTGCCAACCACTGTTAATCACTTATCCGACCTCTAAAAATGACTTTGCCCAACAATTGTAATGTCTTTGCTAACCACTGTTAAGCACTTTTCCGATCTCTAGAAATGACTTTGCCCAACAATTGTAATGACTTTGCCAACCACTGTTAATCACTTATCCGAACTCTAAAAATGACTTTGCCCAACAATTGAAATGACTTTGCCAACCACTGTTAATCACTTATCCGACCTCTAAAAATGACTTTGCCCAACAATTGTAATGTCTTTGCTAACCACTGTTAAGCACTTATCCGATCTCTAGAAAAGACTTTGCCCAACAATTGTAATGACTTTGCCGACCACTGTTATTCACTTATCTGACCTATAAAAATGACTTTGCTCAACAATTGTAATGACTTTGCCAACCACTGTTAATCACTTATCCGACCTCTAAAAATGACTTTGCCCAACAATTGTAATGACTTTGCCAACAACTGTTAACCACTTATCCGACCTCTAAAAATGACCTTGCCCAACAATTTTTATGACTTTGCCAACCACTGTTAATCACTTATCCGATCTCTTGAAATGACTTTGCCCAACAAATGTAATGACTTTTCCAACCACTGTTAATCACTTATCCGATCTCTAGAAATGACTTTGCCCAACAATTGTAATGACTTTGCCAACCACTGTTAATCACTTATCCGATCTCTAGAAATGACTTTGCCCAACAATTGTAATGACTTTGCCAACCACTGTTAATCGCTTATCCGACCTCTAAAAATGACTTTGACCAACAATTGTAATGACATTGCCAACCACTGTTAATCACTTATCCAACCTCTAAAAATGACTTTGCTTAACAATTGTAATGACTTTGCCAACCACTGTTAATCGCGTATCCGACCTCTAAAAATGACTTTGCCCAACAATTGTAACGACTTTGCCAACCACTGTTAATCACTTATCCCACCTCTAAAAATGACTCTGCTCAATAATTGTAATGACTTTGCCAACCACTGTTAATCACTTATCCGAACTCTAAAAATGACTTTGACCAACAATTGTAATGACTTTGCCAACCCCTGTTAATCACTTATCCGATCTCTTGAAATGACTTTGCCCAACAATTGTAATGACTTTGCCAACCACTGTTAATCACTTATCCGACCTCTAATAATGACTTTGCCCAACAATTGTAATGATTTTGCTAACCACTGTTAAGCACTTATCCGAATTCTAAAAATGACTTTGCCCAACAATTGTAATGACTATGCTAACCACTGTTAAACACTTATCCGACCTCTAGAAATGACTTTGCCCAACAGTTGTAATGACTTTGCCAACCACTGTTAATCACTTATCCGACCTCTAAAAATGACTTTGCCCAACAATTGTAATGACTTTGCCAATAACTGTTAATCACTTATCCGATCTCTAGAAATGACTTTGCCCAACAATTGTAATGACTTTGCCAACCACTGTTAATCACTTATCCGACCTCTAAAAATGACTTTGCCCAACAATTGAAATGACTTTGCCAACCACTGTTAATCACTTATCCGACCTCTAAAAATGTCTTTACCCAACAATTGTAATGACTTTGCCAACCACTGTTAATCACTTATCCGATCTCTTGAAATGACTTTGCCCAACAATTGTAATGACTTTGCCAACCACTGTTAATCACTTATCCGACCTCTAAAAATGACTTTGCTCAACAATTGAAATGACTTTGCCAACCACTGTTAAGCACTTATCCGAATTCTAAAAATGACTTTGCACAACAATTGAAATGACTTTGCCAACCACTGTTAATCAATTATCCGACCTCTAAAAATGACTTTGCCCAACAATTGTAATGATTTTGCTAACCACTGTTAATCAATTATCCGACCTCTAAAAATGACTTTGCCTAACAAGTGTATTGACTTTGTCAACCACTGTTAATCACTTATCCGATCTCTAGAAATGACTCTGCCCAACAGTTGTAATGATTTTGCTTACCACTGTTAAGCACTTATCCTTATTCTAAAAATGACTTTGCCCAACAATTGAAATGACTATGCTAACCAATGTTAAACACTTATCCGACCTCTAGAAATGACTTTGCCCAACAATTGTAATGACTTTGCCAACCACTGTTAATCACTAATCCGAACTCTAAAAATGACTTTGCTCAACAATTGAAATGACTTTGCCAACCACTGTTAAGCACTTATCCGAATTCTAAAAATGACTTTGCACAACAATTGAAATGACTTTGCCAACCACTGTTAATCAATTATCCGACCTCTAAAAATGACTTTGCACAACATTTGAAATGACTTTGCCAACCACTGTTAATCAATTATCCGACCTCTAAAAATGACTTTGCCTAACAAGTGTATTGACTTTGTCAACCACTGTTAATCACTTATCCGATCTCTAGAAATGACTCTGCCCAACAGTTGTAATGATTTTGCTTACCACTGTTAAGCACTTATCCTTATTCTAAAAATGACTTTGCCCAACAATTGAAATGACTATGCTAACCAATGTTAAACACTTATCCGACCTCTAGAAATGACTTTGCCCAACAATTGTAATGACTTTGCCAACCACTGTTAATCACTTATCCGACCTCTAAAAATGACTTTGCTCAACAATTGAAATGACTTTGCCAACCACTGTTAAGCACTTATCCGAATTCTAAAAATGACTTTGCACAACAATTGAAATGACTTTGCCAACCACTGTTAATCAATTATCCGACCTCTAAAAATGACTTTGCACAACATTTGAAATGACTTTGCCAACCACTGTTAATCAATTATCCGACCTCTAAAAATGACTTTGCCTAACAAGTGTATTGACTTTGTCAACCACTGTTAATCACTTATCCGATCTCTAGAAATGACTCTGCCCAACAGTTGTAATGATTTTGCTTACCACTGTTAAGCACTTATCCTTATTCTAAAAATGACTTTGCCCAACAATTGAAATGACTATGCTAACCAATGTTAAACACTTATCCGACCTCTAGAAATGACTTTGCCCAACAATTGTAATGACTTTGCCAACCACTGTTAATCACTAATCCGAACTCTAAAAATGACTTTGCCCAACAATTGAAATGACTTTGCCAACCACTGTTAATCACTAATCCGACCTCTAAAAATGACTTTGCCCAACAATTGTAATGTCTTTGCTAACCACTGTTAAGCACTTATCCGATCTCTAGAAATGACTTTGCCCAACAATTGTAATGACTTTGCCAACCACTGTTAATCACTTATCCGAACTCTAAAAATGACTTTGCCCAACAATTGTAATGACTTTGCTAACCACTGTTAAGCACTTATCCGACCTCTAAAAATGACTTTACCCAACAATTGTAATGACTTTGCCAACCACTGTTAATCACTTATCCGATCTCTTGAAATGACTTTGCCCAACAATTGTAATGACTTTGCCAACCACTGTTAATCACTTATCCGACCTCTAAAAATGACTTTGCTCAACAATTGTAATGACTTTGCCAACCACTGTTAAGCACTTATCCGAATTCTAAAAATGACTTTGCACAACAATTGAAATGACTTTGCCAACCACTGTTAATCACTTATCCGATCTCTTGAAATGACTTTGCCCAACAATTGTAATGACTTTGCCAACCACTGTTAAGCACTTATCCGGCCTCTAAAAATGACTTTGCACAACCATTGAAATGACTTTGCCAACCACTGTTAAACAATTATCCGACCTCTAAAAATGACTTTGCCCAACAATTGTAATGATTTTGCTAACCACTGTTAAGCACTTATCCGACCTCTAAAAATGACTTTGCACAACAATTGAAATGACTTTGCCAACCACTGTTAATCAATTATCCGACCTCTAAAAATGACTTTGCCTAACAAGTGTAATGACTTTGTCAACCACTGTTAATCACTTATCCGATCTCTAGAAATGACTTTGCCCAACAATTGTAATGACTTTGCCAACCACTGTTAATCACTTATCCGACCTCTAAAAATGACTTTGCCCAACAATTGTAATGACTTTGCCAATAACTGTTAATCACTTATCCGATCTCTAGAAATGACTTTGCCCAACAATTGTAATGACTTTGCCAACCACTGTTAATCACTTATCCGAAATCTAAAAATGACTTTGCCCAACAATTGTAATGATTTTGCTAACCACTGTTAAGCACTTATCCGAATTCTAAAAATGACTTTGCCCAACAATTGTAATGACTATGCTAACCACTGTTAAACACTTATCCGACCTCTAAAAATGACTTTGCCCAACAATTGTAATGACTTTGCCAACCACTGTTAATCACTTATCCGACCTCTAAAAATGACTTTGCCCAACAATTGTAATGACTTTGCCAACAACTGTTAACCACTTATCCGACCTCTAAAAATGACTTTGCTCAACAATTTTTATGACTTTGCCAACCACTGTTAATCACTTATCCGATCTCTTGAAATGACTTTGCCCAACAAATGTAATGACTTTTCCAACCACTGTTAATCACTTATCCGATCTCTCGAAATGACTTTGCCCAACAATTGTAATGACTTTGCCAACCACTGTTAATCACTTATCCGATCTCTAGAAATGACTTTGCCCAACAATTGTAATGACTTTGCCAACCACTGTTAATCGCTTATCCGACCTCTAAAAATGACTTTGACCAACAATTGTAATGACATTGCCAACCACTGTTAATCACTTATCCAACCTCTAAAAATGACTTTGCCCAACAATTGTAACGACTTTGCCAACCACTGTTTATCACTTATCCGACCTCTAAAAATGACTCTGCTCAACAATTTTAATGACTTTGCCAACCACTGTTAATCACTTATCCGACCTCTAAAAATGACTCTGCTCAACAATTGTAATGACTTTGCCAACCACTGTTAATCACTTATCCGACCTCTAAAAATGACTCTGCTCAACAATTGTAATGACTTTGCCAACCACTGTTAATCACTTATCCGAACTCTAAAAATGACTTTGACCAACAATTGTAATGACTTTGCCAACCACTGTTAATCACTTATCCGATATCTTGAAATGACTTTGCCCAACAATTGTAATGACTTTGCCAACCACTGTTAATCACTTATCCGACCTCTAATAATGACTTTGCCCAACAATTAGAATGATTTTGCTAACCACTGTTAAGCACTTATCCGAATTCTAAAAATGACTTTGCCCAACAATTGTAATGACTATGCTAACCACTGTTAAACACTTATCCGACCTCTAAAAATGACTTTGCCCAACAATTGTAATGACTTTGCCAACCACTGTTAATCACTTATCCGATCTCTAGAAAAGACTTTGCCCAACAATTGTAATGACTTTGCCAACCACTGTTAATCACTTATCCGATCTCTTGAAATGACTTTGCCTAACAAGTGTAATGACTTTGCCAACCACTGTTAATCACTTATCCGATCTCTTGAAATGACTTTGCCCAACAATTGTAATGATTTTGCTAACCACTCTAAGCACTTATCCGGCCTCTAAAAATGACTTTGCCCAACAATTGTAATGACTTTGCTAACCACTGTTAAGCACTTATCCGGCCTCTAAATTGACTTTGCCCAACAATTGTAATGACTTTGCTAACCACTGTTAAGCACTTATCTGACCTCTAAAAATGACTTTGCACAACAATTGAAATGACTTTGCCAACCACTGTTAATCAATTATCCGACCCCTAAAAATGACTTTGCCTAACAAGTGTAATGAGTTTGTCAACCACTGTTAATCACTTATCCGATCTCTAGAAATGACTTTGCCCAACAATTGTAATGACTTTGCCAACCACTGTTAATCACTTATCCGATCTCTAGAAATGACTTTGCCCAACAATTGTAATGACTTTGCCAACCACTGTTAATCGCTTATCCGACCTCTAAAAATGACTTTGACCAACAATTGTAATGACATTGCCAACCACTGTTAATCACTTATCCAACCTCTAAAAATGACTTTGCCCAACAATTGTAACGACTTTGCCAACCACTGTTTATCACTTATCCGACCTCTAAAAATGACTCTGCTCAACAATTTTAATGACTTTGCCAACCACTGTTAATCACTTATCCGACCTCTAAAAATGACTCTGCTCAACAATTGTAATGACTTTGCCAACCACTGTTAATCACTTATCCGACCTCTAAAAATGACTCTGCTCAACAATTGTAATGACTTTGCCAACCACTGTTAATCACTTATCCGAACTCTAAAAATGACTTTGACCAACAATTGTAATGACTTTGCCAACCACTGTTAATCACTTATCCGATATCTTGAAATGACTTTGCCCAACAATTGTAATGACTTTGCCAACCACTGTTAATCACTTATCCGACCTCTAATAATGACTTTGCCCAACAATTAGAATGATTTTGCTAACCACTGTTAAGCACTTATCCGAATTCTAAAAATGACTTTGCCCAACAATTGTAATGACTATGCTAACCACTGTTAAACACTTATCCGACCTCTAAAAATGACTTTGCCCAACAATTGTAATGACTTTGCCAACCACTGTTAATCACTTATCCGATCTCTAGAAAAGACTTTGCCCAACAATTGTAATGACTTTGCCAACCACTGTTAATCACTTATCCGATCTCTTGAAATGACTTTGCCTAACAAGTGTAATGACTTTGCCAACCACTGTTAATCACTTATCCGATCTCTTGAAATGACTTTGCCCAACAATTGTAATGATTTTGCTAACCACTCTAAGCACTTATCCGGCCTCTAAAAATGACTTTGCCCAACAATTGTAATGACTTTGCTAACCACTGTTAAGCACTTATCCGGCCTCTAAATTGACTTTGCCCAACAATTGTAATGACTTTGCTAACCACTGTTAAGCACTTATCTGACCTCTAAAAATGACTTTGCACAACAATTGAAATGACTTTGCCAACCACTGTTAATCAATTATCCGACCCCTAAAAATGACTTTGCCTAACAAGTGTAATGAGTTTGTCAACCACTGTTAATCACTTATCCGATCTCTAGAAATGACTTTGCCCAACAATTGAAATGACTTTGCCAACCACTGTTATTCACTTATCCGACCTCTAAAAATGACTTTGCCCAACAATTGTAATGATTTTGCTTACCACTGTTAAGCACTTATCCGACCTCTAAAAATGACTTTGCACAACAATTGAAATGACTTTGCCAACCACTGTTAATCAATTATCCGACCTCTAAAAATGACTTTGCCTAACAAGTGTAATGACTTTGTCAACCACTGTTAATCACTTATCCGATCTCTAGAAATGACTTTGCCCAGCAATTGTAATGACTTTGCCAACCACTGTTAATCACTTATCCGACCTCTAAAAATGACTTTGCCCAACAATTGTAATGACTTTGCCAATAACTGTTAATCACTTATCCGATCTCTAGAAATGACTTTGCCCAACAATTGTAATGACTTTGCCAACCACTGTTAATCACTTATCCGAACTCTAAAAATGACTTTGCCCAACTATTGTAATGACTTTGCCAACCACTGTTAATCACTTATCCGATCTCTTTAAATGACTTTGCCCAACAATTGTAATGACTTTGCCAACCACTGTTAATCACTTATCCGACCTCTAAAAATGACTTTGCCCAACAATTGTAATGACTTTGATAACCACTGTTAAGCACTTATCCGGCCTCTAAAAATGACTTTGCCCAACAATTGTAATGACTTTGCTAACCACTGTTAAGCACTTATCTGACCTCTAAAAATGACTTTGCACAACAATTGAAATGACTTTGCCAACCACTGTTAATCAATTATCCGACCCCTAAAAATGACTTTGCCTAACAAGTGTAATGAGTTTGTCAACCACTGTTAATCACTTATCCGACCTCTAAAAATGACTTTGCCCAACAATTGTAATGACTTTGCCAACCACTGTTAATCACTAATCCGACCTCTAAAAATGACTTTGCCCAACAATTGTAATGACTTTGCCAACCACTGTTAATCACTTATCCGATCTCTAGAAATGACTTTGCCCAACAATTGTAATGACTTTGCCAACCACTGTTAATCACTTATCCGATCTCTAAAAATGACTTTGCCCAACAATTGTAATGATTTTGCTTACCACTGTTAAGCACTTATCCGACCTCTAAAAATGACTTTGCACAACAATTGAAATGACTTTGCCAACCACTGTTAATCAATTATCTGACCTCTAAAAATGACTTTGCACAACAATTGAAATGACTTTGCCAACCACTGTTAATCAATTATCCGACCCCTAAAAATGACTTTGCCTAACAAGTGTAATGAGTTTGTCAACCACTGTTAATCACTTATCCGACCTCTAAAAATGACTTTGCCCAACAATTGTAATGACTTTGCCAACCACTGTTAATCACTTATCCGATCACTAGAAATGACTTTGCCCAACAATTGAAATGACTTTGCCAACCACTGTTAATCAATTATCCGACCTCTAAAAATGACTTTGCCTAACAAGTGTAATGACTTTGTCAACCACTGTTAATCACTTATCCGATCTCTAGAAATGACTTTGCCCAACAATTGTAATGACTTTGCCAACCACTGTTAATCACTTATCCGATCTCTTGAAATAACTTTGCCCAACAATTGTAATGACTTTGCCAACCACTGTTAATCACTTATCCGACCTCTAAAAATGACTTTGCCCACAATTGTAATGACTTTGCTAACCACTGTTAAGCACTTATCCGGCCTCTAAAAATGACTTTGCCCAACAATTGTAATGACTTTGCTAACCACTGTTAAGCACTTATCTGACCTCTAAAAATGACTTTGCACAACAATTGAAATGACTTTGCCAACCACTGTTAATCAATTATCCGACCCCTAAAAATGACTTTGCCTAACAAGTGTAATGAGTTTGTCAACCACTGTTAATCACTTATCCGACCTCTAAAAATGACTTTGCCCAACAATTGTAATGACTTTGCCAACCACTGTTAATCACTAATCCGACCTCTAAAAATGACTTTGCCCAACAATTGTAATGACTTTACCAACCACTGTTAATCACTTATCCGATCTCTAGAAATGACTTTGCCCAACAATTGTAATGACTTTGCCAACCACTGTTAATCACTTATCCGATCTCTAAAAATGACTTTGCCCAACAATTGTAATGATTTTGCTTACCACTGTTAAGCACTTATCCGACCTCTAAAAATGACTTTGCACAACAATTGAAATGACTTTGCCAACCACTGTTAATCAATTATCCGACCTCTAAAAATGACTTTGCCTAACAAGTGTAATGACTTTGTCAACCACTGTTAATCACTTATCCGATCTCTAGAAATGACTTTGCCCAACAATTGTAATGACTTTGCCAACCACTGTTAATCACTTATCCGACCTCTAAAAATGACTTTGCCCAACAATTGTAATGACTTTGCCAATAACTGTTAATCACTTATCCGATCACTAGAAATGACTTTGCCTAACAAGTGTAATGACTTTGTCAACCACTGTTAATCACTTATCCGATCTCTAGAAATGACTTTGCCCAACAATTGTAATGACTTTGCTAACCACTGTTAAGCACTAATCCGACCTCTAAAAATGACTTTGCCCAACAATTGTAATGACTTTGCCAACCACTGTTAATCACTTATCCGATCTCTTGAAATAACTTTGCCCAACAATTGTAATGACTTTGCCAACCACTGTTAATCACTTATCCGACCTCTAAAAATGACTTTGCCCAACAATTGTAATGACTTTGCTAACCACTCTAAGCACTTATCCGGCCTCTAAAAATGACTTTGCCCAACAATTGTAATGACTTTGCTAACCACTGTTAAGCACTTATCCGGCCTCTAAATTGACTTTGCCCAACAATTGTAATGACTTTGCTAACCACTGTTAAGCACTTATCTGACCTCTAAAAATGACTTTGCACAACAATTGAAATGACTTTGCCAACCACTGTTAATCAATTATCCGACCCCTAAAAATGACTTTGCCTAACAAGTGTAATGAGTTTGTCAACCACTGTTAATCACTTATCCGATCTCTAGAAATGACTTTGCCCAACAATTGAAATGACTTTGCCAACCACTGTTATTCACTTATCCGACCTCTAAAAATGACTTTGCCCAACAATTGTAATGACTTTGCCAACCACTGTTAATCACTTATCCGACCTCTAAAAATGACTTTGCACAACAATTGAAATGACTTTGCCAACCACTGTTAATCAATTATCCGACCCCTAAAAATGACTTTGCCTAACAAGTGTAATGACTTTGTCAACCACTGTTAATCACTTATCCGATCTCTAGAAATGACTTTGCCCAGCAATTGTAATGACTTTGCCAACCACTGTTAATCACTTATCCGACCTCTAAAAATGACTTTGCCCAACAATTGTAATGACTTTGCCAATAACTGTTAATCACTTATCCGATCTCTAGAAATGACTTTGCCCAACAATTGTAATGACTTTGCCAACCACTGTTAATCACTTATCCGAACTCTAAAAATGACTTTGCCCAACAATTGTAACGACTTTGCTAACCACTGTTAAGCACTAATCCGACCTCTAAAAATGACTTTGCCCAACAATTGTAATGACTTTGCTAACCACTGTTAATCACTTATCCGATCTCTTGAAATAACTTTGCCCAACAATTGTAATGACTTTGCCAACCACTGTTAATCACTTATCCGACCTCTAAAAATGACTTTGCCCAACAATTGTAATGACTTTGCTAACCACTCTAAGCACTTATCCGGCCTCTAAAAATGACTTTGCCCAACAATTGTAATGACTTTGCTAACCACTGTTAAGCACTTATCCGGCCTCTAAAAATGACTTTGCCCAACAATTGTAATGACTTTGCTAACCACTGTTAAGCACTAATCTGACCTCTAAAAATGACTTTGCACAACAATTGAAATGACTTTGCCAACCACTGTTAATCAATTATCCGACCCCTAAAAATGACTTTGCCTAACAAGTGTAATGAGTTTGTCAACCACTGTTAATCACTTATCCGATCTCTAGAAATGACTTTGCCCAACAATTGAAATGACTTTGCCAACCACTGTTATTCACTTATCCGACTTCTAAAAATGACTTTGCCCAACAATTGTAATGACTTTGCCAACCACTGTTAATCACTTATCCGACCTCTAAAAATTTCTTTGCCTAACAAGTGTAATGACTTTGTCAACCACTGTTAATCACTTATCCGATCTCTAAAAATTACTTTGCCCAATAATTGTAATGACTTTGCCAACCACTGTTAATCAATTATCCGACCTCTAAAAATGACTTTGCCCAACAATTGTAATGATTTTGCTAACCACTGTTAAGAACTATCCGACCTCTAAAAATGACTTTGCACAACAATTGAAATGACTTTGCCAACCACTGTTAATCAATTATCCGACCTCTAAAAATGACTTTGCCTAACAAGTGTAATGACTTTGTCAACCACTGTTAATCACTTATCCGATCTCTAGAAATGACTTTGCCCAACAATTGTAATGACTTTGCCAACCACTGTTAATCACTTATCCGACCTCTAAAAATGACTTTGCCCAACAATTGTAGTGACTTTGCCAATAACTGTTAATCACTTATCCGATCTCTAGAAATGACTTTGCCCAACAATTGTAATGACTTTGCCAATCACTGTTAAGCACTTATCCGACCTCTAAAAATGACTTTGCACAACAATTGAAATTACTTTGCAAACCACTGTTAATCAATTATCCGACCTCTAAAAATGACTTTGCCTAACAAGTGTAATGACTTTGTCAACCACTGTTAATCACTTATCCGATCTCTAGAAATGACTTTGCCCAACAATTGTAATGACTTTGCCAACCACTGTTAATCACTTATCCGACCTCTAAAAATGACTTTGCCCAACAATTGTAATGACTTTGCTAACCACTGTTAAGCACTTATCCGATCTCTAGAAATGACTTTGCCCAACAATTGTAATGACTTTGCCAACCACTGTTAATCACTTATCCGAACTCTAAAAATGACTTTGCCCAACAATTGTAATGACTTTGCTAACCACTGTTAATCACTTATCCGACCTCTAAAAATGACTTTGACCAACAATTGTAATGACATTGCCAACCACTGTTAATCACTTATCCGATCTCTTGAAATAACTTTGCCCAACAATTGTAATGACTTTGCCAACCACTGTTAATCACTTATCCGACCTCTAAAAATGACTTTGCCCAACAATTGTAATGACTTTGCTAACCACTGTTAAGCACTTATCCGGCCTCTAAAAATGACTTTGCCCAACAATTGTAATGACTTTGCTAACCACTGTTAAGCAATTATCCGGCCTCTAAAAATGACTTTGCCCAACAATTGTAATGACTTTGCTAACCACTGTTAATCAATTATCCGACCTCTAAAAATGACTTTGCCTAACAAGTGTAATGACTTTGTCAACCACTGTTAATCACTTATCCGATCTCTAGAAATTACTTTGCCCAACAATTGTAATGACTTTGCCAACCACTGTTAATCACTTATCCGACCTCTAAAAATGACTTTGCCCAACAATTGTAATGACTTTGCCAATAACTGTTAATCACTTATCCGATCTCTAGAAATGACTTTGCCCAACAATTGTAATGACTTTGCCAACCACTGTTAATCACTTATCCGAACTCTAAAAATGACTTTGCCCAACAATTGTAATGACTTTGCTAACCACTGTTAATCACTTATCCGACCTCTAAAAATGACTTTGACCAACAATTGTAATGACATTGCCAACCACTGTTAATCACTTATCCGATCTCTTGAAATAACTTTGCCCAACAATTGTAATGACTTTGCCAACCACTGTTAATCACTTATCCGACCTCTAAAAATGACTTTGCCCAACAATTGTAATGACTTTGCTAACCACTGTTAAGCACTTATCCGGCCTCTAAAAATGACTTTGCCCAACAATTGTAATGACTTTGCTAACCACTGTTAAGCAATTATCCGGCCTCTAAAAATGACTTTGCCCAACAATTGTAATGACTTTGCTAACCACTGTTAATCAATTATCCGACCTCTAAAAATGACTTTGCCTAACAAGTGTAATGACTTTGTCAACCACTGTTAATCACTTATCCGATCTCTAGAAATGACTTTGCCCAACAATTGTAATGACTTTGCCAACCACTGTTAATCACTTATCCGACCTCTAAAAATGACTTTGCCCAACAATTGTAATGACTTTGCTAACCACTGTTATTCACTTATCCGACCTCTAAAAATGACTTTGCCCAACAATTGTAATGACTTTGCCAACCACTGTTAATCACTTATCCGATCTCTTGAAATGACCTTGCCTAACAAGTGTAATGACTTTGTCAACCACTGTTAATCACTTATCCGATCTCTAGAAATGACTTTGCCCAACAATTGTAATGACTTTGCCAACCACTGTTAATCACTTATCCGATCTTTAGAAATGACTTTGCCCAACAATTGTAATGACTTTGCCAACCACTGTTAATCACTTATCCGACCTCTAAAAATGACTTTGCCAAACAATTGTAATGACTTTGCCAATAACTGTTAATCACTTATCCGATCTCTAGAAATGACTTTGCCCAACAATTGTAATGACTTTGCCAACCACTGTTAATCACTTATCCGACCTCTAAAAATGACTTTGCCCAACAATTGTAATGACTTTGCTAACCACTGTTAATCACTTATCCGATCTCTAGAAATGACTTTGCCCAACAATTGTAATGACTTTGCCAACCACTGTTAATCACTTATCCGACCTCTAAAAATGACTTAGCCCAACAATTGTAATGACTTTGCCAACCACTGTTATTCACTTATCCGACCTCTAAAAATGACTTTGCCCAACAATTGTAATGACTTTGCCAACCACTGTTAATCACTTATCCGATCTCTTGAAATGACCTTGCCTAACAAGTGTAATGACTTTGTCAACCACTGTTAATCACTTATCCGATCTCTAGAAATGACTTTGCCCAACAATTGTAATGACTTTGCCAACCACTGTTAATCACTTATCCGATCTTTAGAAATGACTTTGCCCAACAATTGTAATGACTTTGCCAACCACTGTTAATCACTTATCCGACCTCTAAAAATGACTTTGCCAAACAATTGTAATGACTTTGCCAATAACTGTTAATCACTTATCCGATCTCTAGAAATGACTTTGCCCAACAATTGTAATGACTTTGCCAACCACTGTTAATCACTTATCCGACCTCTAAAAATGACTTTGCCCAACAATTGTAATGACTTTGCTAACCACTGTTAAGCACTTATCCGGCCTCTAAAAATGACTTTGCCCAACAATTGTAATGACTTTGGTCACCACTGTTAAGCACTTATCTGCCCTCTAAAAATGACTTTGCACAACAATTGAAATGACTTTGTCAACCACTGTTAATCACTTATCCGATTTCTAGAAATGACTTTGCCCAACAATTGTAATGACTTTGCCAGCCACTGTTAATCACTTATCCGACCTCTTAAAATGACTTTGCCCAACAAATGTAATGACTTTGCCAACCACTGTTAATCACTTATCCGACCTCTAAAAATGACTTTGCCCAACAATTGTAATGACTTTGCTAACCACTGTTAAGCACTTATCCGGCCTCTAGAAATGACTTTGCCCAACAATTGTAATGACTTTGCTAACCACTGTTAAGCACTTATCTGACCTCTAAAAATGACTTTGCACAACAATTGAAATGACTTTGCCAACCACTGTTAATCAATTATCCGACCCCTAAAAATGACTTTGCCTAACAAGTGTAATGACTTTGTCAACCACTGTTAATCACTTATCCGATCTCTAGAAATGACTTTGCCCAACAAATGTAATGACTTTGCCAACCACTGTTATTCACTTATCCGACCTCTAAAAATTTCTTTGCCTAACAAGTGTAATGACTTTGTCAACCACTGTTAATCACTTATCCGATCTCTAGAAATTACTTTGCCCAACAATTGTAATGACTTTGCCAACCACTGTTAATCACTTATCCGACCTCTAAAAATGACTTTGCCCAACAATTGTAATGACTTTGTCAACCACTGTTAATCACTTATCCGATCTCTTGAAATGACCTTGCCTAACAAGTGTAATGACTTTGTCAACCACTGTTAATCACTTATCCGATCTCTAGAAATGACTTTGCCCAACAATTGTAATGACTTTGCCAACCACTGTTAATCACTTATCCGATCTTTAGAAATGACTTTGCCCAACAATTGTAATGACTTTGCCAACCACTGTTAATCACTTATCCGACCTCTAAAAATGACTTTGCCAAACAATTGTAATGACTTTGCCAATAACTGTTTATCACTTATCCGATCTCTAGAAATGACTTTGCCCAACAATTGTAATGACTTTGCCAACCACTGTTAAGCACTAATCCGACCTCTAAAAATGACTTTGCCCAACAATTGTAATGACTTTGCCAACCACTGTTAAGCACTTATCCGGCCTCTAAAAATGACTTTGCCCAACAATTGTAATGACTTTGCTAACCACTGTTAAGCACTTATCTGACCTCTAAAAATGACTTTGCACAACAATTGAAATGACTTTGTCAACCACTGTTAATCACTTATCCGATTTCTAGAAATGACTTTGCCCAACAATTGTAATGACTTTGCCAGCCACTGTTAATCACTTATCCGACCTCTTAAAATGACTTTGCCCAACAACAGTAATGACCTAGCCAACCACTGTTAATCACTTATCCGATCTCTAGAAATGACTTTGCCCAACAATTGTAATGACTTTGTCAACCACTTTTAATCACTTATCCGATCTCTAGAAATGACTTTGCCCAACAATTGTAATGACTTTGCCAACCACTGTTAATCACTTATCCGACCTCTTAAAATGACTTTGCCCAACAACAGTAATGACTTTGCCAACCACTGTTAATCACTTATCCGATCTCTAGAAATGACTTTGCCCAACAATTGTAATGACTTTGTCAACCACTTTTAATCACTTATCCGATCTCTAGAAATGACTTTGCCCAACAATTGTAATGACTTTGCCAACCACTGTTAAGCACTTATCCGACCTCTAAAAATGACTTTGCCCAACAATTGTAATGACTTTGCCAACCACTGTTAAGCACTTATCCGGCCTCTAAAAATGACTTTGCCCAACAATTGTAATGACTTTGCTAACCACTGTTAAGCACTTATCTGACCTCTAAAAATGACTTTGCACAACAATTGAAATGACTTTGCCAACCACTGTTAATCAATTATCCGACCCCTAAAAATGACTTTGCCTAACAAGTGTAATGACTTTGTCAACCACTGTTATTCACTTATCCGATGTCTAGAAATGACTTTGCCCAACAATTGTAATGACTTCGCCAACCACTGTTATTCACTTATCCGACCTCTAAAAATGACTTTGCCCAACAATTCTAATGACTTTGTCAACCACTTTTAATCACTTATCCGATCTCTAGAAATGACTTTGCCCAACAATTGTAATGACTTTGCCAACCACTGTTATTCACTTATCCGACCTCTAAAAATGACTTTGCCGAACAATTGTAATGACTTTGCCAACCACTGTTAAGCACTTATCCGGCCTCTAAAAATGACTTTGCCCAACAATTGTAATGACTTTGCTAACCACTGTTAAGCACTTATCTGACCTCTAAAAATGACTTTGCACAACAATTGAAATGACTTTGCCAACCACTGTTAATCAATTATCCGACCCCTAAAAATGACTTTGCCTAACAAGTGTAATGACTTTGTCAACCACTGTTATTCACTTATCCGATCTCTAGAAATGACTTTGCCCAACAATTGTAATGACTTCGCCAACCACTGTTATTCACTTATCCGACCTCTAAAAATGACTTTGCCCAACAATTGTAATGACTTTGTCAACCACTTTTAATCACTTATCCGATCTCTAGAAATGACTTTGCCCAACAATTGTAATGACTTTGCCAACCACTGTTAATCACTTATCCGACCTCTAAAAATTTCTTTGCCTAACAAGTGTAATGACTTTGTCAACCACTGTTAATCACTTATCCGATCTCTAGATATTACTTTGCCCAACAATTGTAATGACTGTGCCAACCACTGTTAATCAATTATCCGACCTCTAAAAATGACTTTGCCCAACAATTGTAATGATTTTGCTAACCACTGTTAAGCACTTATCCGACCTCTAAAAATGACTTTGCACAACAATTGAAATGACTTTGCCAACCACTGTTAATCAATTATCCGAACTCTAAAAATGACTTTGCCCAACAATTGTTATGACTTTGTCAACCACTGTTAATCACTTATCCGATCTCTAGAAATGACTTTGCCCAACAATTGTAATGACTTTGCCACTAACTGTTAATCACTTATCCGATCTCTAGAAATGACTTTCCCCAACAATTGTAATGACTTTGCCAACTACTGTTAATCACTTATCCGAACTCTAAAAATGACTTTGCCCAACAATTTTAATGACTTTGCTAACCACTGTTAAGCACTTATCCGACCTCTAAAAATGACTTTGCCCAACAATTGTAATGACTTTGCCAACCACTGTTAATCACTTATCCGATCTCTTGAAATAACTTTGCCCAACAATTGTAATGACTTTGCCAACCACTGTTAATCACTTATCCGACCTCTAAAAATGACTTTGCCCAACAATTGTAATGACTTTGTCAACCACTGTTAATCACTTTTCCGATCTCTTTAAATGACCTTGCCCAACAATTGTAATGACTTTGCCAACCACTGTTAATCACTTATCCGACCTCTAAAAATGACTTTGCCTAACAATTGTAATGACTTAGCCAACTACTGTTAAGCACTTATACGAATTCTAAAAATGACTTTGCACAACAATTGAAATGACTTTGCTAACCACTGTTAAGCACTTATCCGACCTCTAAAAATGACTTTGCCCAACAATTGTAATGACTTTGCCAACCACTGTTAATCACTTATCCGATCTCTTGAAATAACTTTGCCCAACAATTGTAATGACTTTGCCAACCACTGTTAATCACTTATCCGACCTCTAAAAATGACTTTGCCCAACAATTGTAATGACTTTGTCAACCATTGTAATCACTTATCCGATCTCTTGAAATGACCTTGCCCAACAATTGTAATGACTTTGCCAACCACTGTTAATCACTTATCCGACCTCTAAAAATGACTTTGCCTAACAATTGTAATGACTTAGCCAACTACTGTTAAGCACTTATACGAATTCTAAAAATGACTTTGCACAACAATTGAAATGACTTTGTCAACCACTGTTAATCACTTATCCGATCTCTAGAAATGACTTTGCCCAACAATTGTAATGACTTTGCCAACCACTGTTAATCAATTATCCGACCTCTAAAAATGACTTTGCCCAACAATTGTAATGACTTTGCTAACCACTGTTAAGCACTAATCCGACATCTAAAAATGACTTTGCACAACAATTGAAATAACTTTGCCAACCACTGTTAATCAATTATCCGACCTCTAAAAATGACTTTGCCTAACAAGTGTAATGACTTTGTCAACCACTGTTAAGCACTAATCCGACCTCTAAAAATGACTTTGCCCAACAATTGTAATGACTTTGCCAACCACTGTTAAGCACTTATCCGGCCTCTAAAAATGACTTTGCCCAACAATTGTAATGACTTTGCTAACCACTGTTAAGCACTTATCCGACCTCTAAAAATGACTTTGCACAACAATTGAAATGACTTTGTCAACCACTGTTAATCACTTATCCGATCTCTAGAAATGACTTTGCCCAACAATTGTAATGACTTTGCCAACCACTGTTAATCACTTATCCGATCTTTAGAAATGACTTTGCCTAACAATTGTAATGACTTTGCCAACCACTGTTAATCACTTATCCGACCTCTAAAAATGACTTTGCCCAACAATTGTAATGACTTTGCCAACCACTGTTAATCACTTATCCGACCTCTAAAAATGACTTTGCCTAACAAGTGTAATGACTTTGTCAACCACTGTTAATCACTTATCCGATCCCTAGAAATGACTTTTCCCAAAAATTGTAATGACTTTGCCAACCACTGTTAATCACTTATCCGACCTCTAAAAATGACTTTGCCCAATAATTGTAATGACTTTGCCAACCACTGTTAAGCACTTATCCGGCCTCTAGAAATGACTTTCCCCAACAATTGTAATGACTTTGCCAACTAATGTTAATCACTTATCCGACCTCTAAAAATGAATTTGCCCAACAATTTTAATGACTTTGCTAACCACTGTTAAGCACTTATCCGACCTCTAAAAATGACTTTGCCCAACAATTGTAATGACTTTGCCAACCACTGTTAATCACTTATCCGATCTCTTGAAATAACTTTGCCCAACAATTGTAATGACTTTGCCAACCACTGTTAATCACTTATCCGACCTCTAAAAATGACTTTGCCCAACAATTGTAATGACTTTGTCAACCACTGTTAATCACTTATCCGATCTCTTGAAATGACCTTGCCCAACAATTGTAATGACTTTGCCAACCACTGTTAATCACTTATCCGACCTCTAAAAATGACTTTGCCTAACAATTGTAATGACTTAGCCAACTCCTGTTAAGCACTTATACGAATTCTAAAAATGACTTTGCACAACAATTGAAATGACTTTGTCAACCACTGTTAATCACTTATCCGATCTCTAGAAATGACTTTGCCCAACAATTGTAATGACTTTGCCAACCACTGTTATTCACTTATCCGACCTCTAAAAATGACTTTGCCGAACAATTGTAATGACTTTGCCAACCACTGTTAAGCACTTATCCGGCCTCTAAAAATGACTTTGCCCAACAATTGTAATGACTTTGCTAACCACTGTTAAGCACTTATCTGACCTCTAAAAATGACTTTGCACAACAATTGAAATGACTTTGCCAACCACTGTTAATCAATTATCCGACCCCTAAAAATGACTTTGCCTAACAAGTGTAATGACTTTGTCAACCACTGTTATTCACTTATCCGATCTCTAGAAATGACTTTGCCCAACAATTGTAATGACTTCGCCAACCACTGTTATTCACTTATCCGACCTCTAAAAATGACTTTGCCCAACAATTGTAATGACTTTGCCAACCACTGTTAATCACTTATCCGATCTTTAGAAATGACTTTGCCTAACAATTGTAATGACTTTGCCAACCACTGTTAATCACTTATCCGACCTCTAAAAATGACTTTGCCCAACAATTGTAATGACTTTGCCAACCACTGTTAATCACTTATCCGACCTCTAAAAATGACTTTGCCTAACAAGTGTAATGACTTTGTCAACCACTGTTAATCACTTATCCGATCCCTAGAAATGACTTTTCCCAAAAATTGTAATGACTTTGCCAACCACTGTTAATCACTTATCCGACCTCTAAAAATGACTTTGCCCAATAATTGTAATGACTTTGCCAACCACTGTTAAGCACTTATCCGGCCTCTAGAAATGACTTTCCCCAACAATTGTAATGACTTTGCCAACTAATGTTAATCACTTATCCGACCTCTAAAAATGAATTTGCCCAACAATTTTAATGACTTTGCTAACCACTGTTAAGCACTTATCCGACCTCTAAAAATGACTTTGCCCAACAATTGTAATGACTTTGCCAACCACTGTTAATCACTTATCCGATCTCTTGAAATAACTTTGCCCAACAATTGTAATGACTTTGCCAACCACTGTTAATCACTTATCCGACCTCTAAAAATGACTTTGCCCAACAATTGTAATGACTTTGTCAACCACTGTTAATCACTTATCCGATCTCTTGAAATGACCTTGCCCAACAATTGTAATGACTTTGCCAACCACTGTTAATCACTTATCCGACCTCTAAAAATGACTTTGCCTAACAATTGTAATGACTTAGCCAACTCCTGTTAAGCACTTATACGAATTCTAAAAATGACTTTGCACAACAATTGAAATGACTTTGTCAACCACTGTTAATCACTTATCCGATCTCTAGAAATGACTTTGCCCAACAATTGTAATGACTTTGCCAACCACTGTTATTCACTTATCCGACCTCTAAAAATGACTTTGCCGAACAATTGTAATGACTTTGCCAACCACTGTTAAGCACTTATCCGGCCTCTAAAAATGACTTTGCCCAACAATTGTAATGACTTTGCTAACCACTGTTAAGCACTTATCTGACCTCTAAAAATGACTTTGCACAACAATTGAAATGACTTTGCCAACCACTGTTAATCAATTATCCGACCCCTAAAAATGACTTTGCCTAACAAGTGTAATGACTTTGTCAACCACTGTTATTCACTTATCCGATCTCTAGAAATGACTTTGCCCAACAATTGTAATGACTTCGCCAACCACTGTTATTCACTTATCCGACCTCTAAAAATGACTTTGCCCAACAATTGTAATGACTTTGTCAACCACTTTTAATCACTTATCCGATCTCTAGAAATGACTTTGCCCAACAATTGTAATGACTTTGCCAACCACTGTTAATCACTTATCCGACCTCTAAAAATTTCTTTGCCTAACAAGTGTAATGACTTTGTCAACCACTGTTAATCACTTATCCGATCTCTAGATATTACTTTGCCCAACAATTGTAATGACTTTGCCAACCACTGTTAATCAATTATCCGACCTCTAAAAATGACTTTGCCCAACAATTGTAATGACTTTGCTAACCACTGTTAAGCACTAATCCGACATCTAAAAATGACTTTGCACAGCAATTGAAATAACTTTGCCAACCACTGTTAATCAATTATCCGACCTCTAAAAATGACTTTGCCTAACAAGTGTAATGACTTTGTCAACCACTGTTAATCACTTATCCGATCTCTAGAAATGACTTTGCCCAACAATTGTAATGACTTTGCCACTAACTGTTAATCACTTATCCGATCTCTAGAAATGACTTTCCCCAACAATTGTAATGACTTTGCCAACTACTGTTAATCACTTATCCGAACTCTAAAAATGACTTTGCCCAACAATTTTAATGACTTTGCTAACCACTGTTAAGCACTTATCCGACCTCTAAAAATGACTTTGCCCAACAATTGTAATGACTTTGCCAACCACTGTTAATCACTTATCCGATCTCTTGAAATAACTTTGCCCAACAATTGTAATGACTTTGCCAACCACTGTTAATCACTTATCCGACCTCTAAAAATGACTTTGCCCAACAATTGTAATGACTTTGTCAACCACTGTTAATCACTTATCCGATCTCTTGAAATGACCTTGCCCAACAATTGTAATGACTTTGCCAACCACTGTTAATCACTTATCCGACCTCTAAAAATGACTTTGCCTAACAATTGTAATGACTTAGCCAACTACTGTTAAGCACTTATACGAATTCTAAAAATGACTTTGCACAACAATTGAAATGACTTTGTCAACCACTGTTAATCACTTATCCGATCTCTAGAAATGACTTTGCCCAACAATTGTAATGACTTTGCCAACCACTGTTAATCAATTATCCGACCTCTAAAAATGACTTTGCCCAACAATTGTAATGACTTTGCTAACCACTGTTAAGCACTAATCCGACATCTAAAAATGACTTTGCACAGCAATTGAAATAACTTTGCCAACCACTGTTAATCAATTATCCGACCTCTAAAAATGACTTTGCCTAACAAGTGTAATGACTTTGTCAACCACTGTTAAGCACTAATCCGACCTCTAAAAATGACTTTGCCCAACAATTGTAATGACTTTGCCAACCACTGTTAAGCACTTATCCGGCCTCTAAAAATGACTTTGCCCAACAATTGTAATGACTTTGCTAACCACTGTTAAGCACTTATCCGACCTCTAAAAATGACTTTGCACAACAATTGAAATGACTTTGTCAACCACTGTTAATCACTTATCCGATCTCTAGAAATGACTTTGCCCAACAATTGTAATGACTTTGCCAACCACTGTTAATCACTTATCCGATCTTTAGAAATGACTTTACCTAACAATTGTAATGACTTTGCCAACCACTGTTAATCACTTATCCGACCTCTAAAAATGACTTTGCCCAACAATTGTAATGACTTTGCCAACCACTGTTAATCACTTATCCGACCTCTAAAAATGACTTTGCCTAACAAGTGTAATGACTTTGTCAACCACTGTTAATCACTTATCCGATCCCTAGAAATGACTTTTCCCAACAATTGTAATGACTTTGCCAACCACTGTTAATCACTTATCCGACCTCTAAAAATGACTTCGCCCAATAATTGTAATGACTTTGCCAACCACTGTTAAGCACTTATCCGGCCTCTAGAAATGACTTTCCCCAACAATTGTAATGACTTTGCCAACTACTGTTAATCACTTATCCGACCTCTAAAAATGAATTTGCCCAACAATTTTAATGACTTTGCTAACCACTGTTAAGCACTTATCCGACCTCTAAAAATGACTTTGCCCAACAATTGTAATGACTTTGCCAACCACTGTTAATCACTTATCCGATCTCTTGAAATAACTTTGCCCAACAATTGTAATGACTTTGCCAACCACTGTTAATCACTTATCCGACCTCTAAAAATGACTTTGCCCAACAATTGTAATGACTTTGTCAACCACTGTTAATCACTTATCCGATCTCTAGAAATGACTTTGCCCAACAATTGTAATGACTTTGCCAACCACTGTTAATCAATTATCCGACCTCTAAAAATGACTTTGCCCAACAATTGTAATGACTTTGCTAACCACTGTTAAGCACTAATCCGACATCTAAAAATGACTTTGCACAGCAATTGAAATAACTTTGCCAACCACTGTTAATCAATTATCCGACCTCTAAAAATGACTTTGCCTAACAAGTGTAATGACTTTGTCAACCACTGTTAAGCACTAATCCGACCTCTAAAAATGACTTTGCCCAACAATTGTAATGACTTTGCCAACCACTGTTAAGCACTTATCCGGCCTCTAAAAATGACTTTGCCCAACAATTGTAATGACTTTGCTAACCACTGTTAAGCACTTATCCGACCTCTAAAAATGACTTTGCACAACAATTGAAATGACTTTGTCAACCACTGTTAATCACTTATCCGATCTCTAGAAATGACTTTGCCCAACAATTGTAATGACTTTGCCAACTACTGTTAATCACTTATCCGAACTCTAAAAATGACTTTGCCCAACAATTTTAATGACTTTGCTAACCACTGTTAAGCACTAATCCGACATCTAAAAATGACTTTGCACAGCAATTGAAATAACTTTGCCAACCACTGTTAATCAATTATCCGACCTCTAAAAATGACTTTTCCTAACAAGTGTAATGACTTTGTCAACCACTGTTAAGCACTAATCCGACCTCTAAAAATGACTTTGCCCAACAATTGTAATGACTTTGCCAACCACTGTTAAGCACTTATCCGGCCTCTAAAAATGACTTTGCCCAACAATTGTAATGACTTTGCTAACCACTGTTAAGCACTTATCCGACCTCTAAAAATGACTTTGCACAACAATTGAAATGACTTTGTCAACCACTGTTAATCACTTATCCGATCTCTAGAAATGACTTTGCCCAACAATTGTAATGACTTTGCCAACCACTGTTAATCACTTATCCGATCTTTAGAAATGACTTTACCTAACAATTGTAATGACTTTGCCAACCACTGTTAATCACTTATCCGACCTCTAAAAATGACTTTGCCCAACAATTGTAATGACTTTGCCAACCACTGTTAATCACTTATCCGACCTCTAAAAATGACTTTGCCTAACAAGTGTAATGACTTTGTCAACCACTGTTAATCACTTATCCGATCCCTAGAAATGACTTTTCCCAACAATTGTAATGACTTTGCCAACCACTGTTAATCACTTATCCGACCTCTAAAAATGACTTTGCCCAATAATTGTAATGACTTTGCCAACCACTGTTAAGCACTTATCCGGCCTCTAGAAATGACTTTCCCCAACAATTGTAATGACTTTGCCAACTACTGTTAATCACTTATCCGACCTCTAAAAATGAATTTGCCCAACAATTTTAATGACTTTGCTAACCACTGTTAAGCACTTATCCGACCTCTAAAAATGACTTTGCCCAACAATTGTAATGACTTTGCCAACCACTGTTAATCACTTATCCGATCTCTTGAAATAACTTTGCCCAACAATTGTAATGACTTTGCCAACCACTGTTAATCACTTATCCGACCTCTAAAAATGACTTTGCCCAACAATTGTAATGACTTTGTCAACCACTGTTAATCACTTATCCGATCTCTTGAAATGACCTTGCCCAACAATTGTAATGACTTTGCCAACCACTGTTAATCACTTATCCGACCTCTAAAAATGACTTTGCCTAACAATTGTAATGACTTAGCCAACTCCTGTTAAGCACTTATACGAATTCTAAAAATGACTTTGCCTAACAAGTGTAATGACTTTGTCAACCACTGTTAAGCACTAATCCGACCTCTAAAAATGACTTTGCCCAACAATTGTAATGACTTTGCCAACCACTGTTAAGCACTTATCCGGCCTCTAAAAATGACTTTGCCCAACAATTGTAATGACTTTGCTAACCACTGTTAAGCACTTATCTTACCTCTAAAAATGACTTTGCACAACAATTGAAATGACTTTGTCAACCACTGTTAATCACTTATCCGATCTCTAGAAATGACTTTGCCCAACAATTGTAATGACTTTGCCAACCACTGTTAATCACTTATCCGATCTTTAGAAATGACTTTGCCTAACAATTGTAATGACTTTGCCAACCACTGTTAATCACTTATCCGACCTCTAAAAATGACTTTGCCCAACAATTGTAATGACTTTGCCAACCACTGTAAATCACTTATCCGACCTCTAAAAATGACTTTGCCTAACAAGTGTAATGACTTTGTCAACCACTGTTAATCACTTATCCGATCCCTAGAAATGACTTTTCCCAACAATTGTAATGACTTTGCCAACCACTGTTAATCACTTATCCGACCTCTAAAAATGACTTTGCCCAATAATTGTAATGACTTTGCCAACCACTGTTAAGCACTTATCCGGCCTCTAGAAATGACTTTCCCCAACAATTGTAATGACTTTGCCAACTACTGTTAATCACTTATCCGACCTCTAAAAATGAATTTGCCCAACAATTTTAATGACTTTGCTAACCACTGTTAAGCACTTATCCGACCTCTAAAAATGACTTTGCCCAACAATTGTAATGACTTTGCCAACCACTGTTAATCACTTATCCGATCTCTTGAAATAACTTTGCCCAACAATTGTAATGACTTTGCCAACCACTGTTAATCACTTATCCGACCTCTAAAAATGACTTTGCCCAACAATTGTAATGACTTTGTCAACCACTGTTAATCACTTATCCGATCTCTTGAAATGACCTTGCCCAACAATTGTAATGACTTTGCCAACCACTGTTAATCACTTATCCGACCTCTAAAAATGACTTTGCCTAACAATTGTAATGACTTAGCCAACTCCTGTTAAGCACTTATACGAATTCTAAAAATGACTTTGCACAACAATTGAAATGACTTTGTCAACCACTGTTAATCACTTATCCGATCTCTAGAAATGACTTTGCCCAACAATTGTAATGACTTTGCCAACCACTGTTAATCAATTATCCGACCTCTAAAAATGACTTTGCCCAACAATTGTAATGACTTTGCTAACCACTGTTAAGCACTAATCCGACCTCTAAAAATGACTTTGCCTAACAAGTGTAATGACTTTGTCAACCACTGTTAATCACTTATCCGATCCCTAGAAATGACTTTTCCCAACAATTGTAATGACTTTGCCAACCACTGTTAATCACTTATCCGACCTCTAAAAATGACTTTGCCCAATAATTGTAATGACTTTGCCAACCACTGTTAAGCACTAATCCGGCCTCTAAAAATGACTTTGCCCAACAATTGTAATGACTTTGCTAACCACTGTTAAGCACTTATCCGACCTCTAAAA
This sequence comes from Brachionus asplanchnoidis, assembly GCA_025491095.1. Taxonomy (NCBI): domain Eukaryota; kingdom Metazoa; phylum Rotifera; class Eurotatoria; order Ploima; family Brachionidae; genus Brachionus; species Brachionus asplanchnoidis. Next base: position 190,246 of record JAILYF010000101.1, on the reverse strand, counting down.
ATGACTTTGCACAACAATTGAAATGACTTTGTCAACCACTGTTAATCACTTATCCGATCTCTAGAAATGACTTTGCCCAACAATTGTAATGACTTTGCCAACCACTGTTAATCACTTATCCGATCTTTAGAAATGACTTTGCCTAACAATTGTAATGACTTTGCCAACCACTGTTAATCACTTATCCGACCTCTAAAAATGACTTTGCCCAACAATTGTAATGACTTTGCCAACCACTGTTAATCACTTATCCGACCTCTAAAAATGACTTTGCCTAACAAGTGTAATGACTTTGTTAATAACTGTTAATCACTTATCCGATCTTTAGAAATGACTTTGCCTAACAATTGTAATGACTTTGCCAACCACTGTTAATCACTTATCCGATCCCTAGAAATGACTTTTCCCAACAATTGTAATGACTTTGACAACCACTGTTAATCACTTATCCGACCTCTAAAATGACTTTGCCCAATAATTGTAATGACTTTGTCAATAACTGTTTATCACTTATCCGACCTCTAGAAATGACTTTGCCCAACAATTGAAATGACTTTGCCAACCACTGTTAATCAATTATCCGACCTCTAAAAATGACTTTGCCTAATAAGTGTAATGACTTTGTCAACCACTGTTAATCACTTATCCGACCTCTAAAAATGACTTTGCCCAACAATTGTAATGACTTTGCCAACCACTGTTAATCACTTATCCGACCTCTTAAAATGACTTTGCCCAACAACAGTAATGACTTTGCCAACCACTGTTAATCACTTATCCGATCTCTAGAAATGACTTTGCCCAACAATTGTAATGACTTTGCCAACCACTGTTAATCACTTATTCCGACCTCTAAAAATGACTTTGCCAAACAATTGTAATGACTTTGCTAACCACTGTTAAGCACTTATCCGAATTCTAAAAATGACTTTGCACAACAATTGAAATGACTTTGCCAACCACTGTTAATCAATTATCCGACCTCTAAAAATGACCTTGCCCAACAATTGTAATGACTTTGCCAACCACAGTTAAGCACTTATCCGGCCTCTAAAAATGACTTTGCACAACAATTGAAATGACTTTGCCAACCACTGTTAATCAATTATCCGACCTCTAAAAATGACTTTGCCCAACAATTGTAATGACTTTGTCAATAACTGTTAATCACTTATCCGACCTCTAGAAATGACTTTGCCCAACAATTGAAATGACTTTGCCAACCACTGTTAATCAATTATCCGACCTCTAAATATGACTTTGCCAAATAAGTGTAATGACTTTGTCAACCACTGTTAATCACTTATCCGACCTCTAAAAAGACTTTGCCCAACAATTGTAATGACTTTGCCATCCACTGTTAATCACTTATCCGACCTCTAAAAATGACTTTGCCCAACAATTGTAATGACTTTGCCAACCACTGTTAATCACTTATCCGACCTCTAAAAATAACTTTGCCCAACAATTGTAATGACTTTGTCAACCACTGTTAATCACTTATCCGATTTCTAGAAATGACTTTGCCCAACAATTGTAATGACTTTGCCAACCACTGTTAATCACTTATCCGACCTCTTAAAATGACTTTGCCCAACAACAGTAATGACTTTGCCAACCACTGTTAATCACTTATCCGATCTCTTGAAATGACTTTGCCCAACAATTGTAATGACTTTGCCAACCACTGTTAATCACTTATCCGAACTCTAAAAATGACTTTGCCCAACAATTGTAATGACTTTGCCAACCACTGTTAAGCACTTATCCGAACTCTAAAATTGACTTTGCACAACAATTGAAATGACTTTGCCAACCACTGTTAATCAATTATCCGACCTCTAAAAATGACTTTGCCCAGCAATTGTAATGACTTTGCCAACCACTGTTAATCACTTATCCGACCTCTAAAAATGAATTTGCCCAACAATTGTAATGACTTTGCCAACCACTGTTAAGCACTTATCCGGCCTCTAAAAATGACTTTGCACAACAATTGTAATGACTTTGTCAATAACTGTTAATCACTTATCCGACCTCTAGAAATGACTTTGCCCAACAACAGTAATGACTTTGCCAACCACTGTTAATCACTTATCCGATCTCTTGAAATGACTTTGCCCAACAATTGTAATGACTTTGCCAACCACTGTTAATCACTTATCCGACCTCTAGAAATGACTTTGCCCAACAATTGTAATGACTTTGCCAACCACTGTTAATCACTTATCCGACCTCTTAAAATGACTTTGCCCAACAACAGTAATGACTTTGCCAACCACTGTTAATCACTTATCCGATCTCTAGAAATGACTTTGCCCAACAATTGTAATGACTTTGCCAACCACTGTTAATCACTTATCCGAACTCTAAAAATGACTTTGCCCAACAATTGTAATGACTTTGCCAACCACTGTTAAGCACTTATCCGAACTCTAAAATTGACTTTGCACAACAATTGAAATGACTTTGCCAACCACTGTTAATCAATTATCCGACCTCTAAAAATGACTTTGCCCAGCAATTGTAATGACTTTGCCAACCACTGTTAATCACTAATCCGAACTCTAAAAATGACTTTGCCCAACAATTGTAATGACTTTGTCAACCACTGTTAATCACTTATCCGATTTCTAGAAATGACTTTGCCCAACAATTGTAATGACTTTGCCAACCACTGTTAATCACTTATCCGAACTCTAAAAATGACTTTGACCAACAATTGTAATGACTTTGTCAACCACTGTTAATCACTTATCCGATCTCTAGAAATGACTTTACCCAACAAATGTAATGACTTTGCCAACCACTGTTAATCACTTATCCGACCTCTAAAAATGACTTTGCCCAACAATTGTAATGACTTTGTAAACCACTGTAAATCACTTATCCGATTTCTAGAAATGACTCTGCCCAACAATTGTAATTACTTTGCCAACCACTGTTAATCACTAATCCGAACTCTAAAAATGACTTTGCCCAACAATTGTAATGACTTTGTCAACCACTGTTAATCACTTATCCGATTTCTAGAAATGACTTTGCCCTACAATTGTAATGACCTTGCCAACCACTGTTAATCACTTATCCGATCTCTAGAAATGACTTTGCCCAACAATTGTAATGACTTTGCCAACCACTGTTAAGCACTTATCCGAACTCTAAAAATGACTTTGCACAACAATTGAAAATGACTTTGCCAACCACTGTTAATCAATTATCCGACCTCTAAAAATGACTTTGCCCAACAATTGTAATGACTTTGCCAACCACTGTTAATCACTTATCCGACCTCTAAAAATAACTTTGCCCAACAATTGTAATGACTTTGTCAACCACTGTTAATCACTTATCCGATTTCTAGAAATGACTTTGCACAACAATTGAAATGACTTTGCCAACCACTGTTAATCAATTATCCGACCTCTAAAAATGACCTTGCCCAACAATTGTAATGACTTTGCCAACCACAGTTAAGCACTTATCCGGCCTCTAAAAATGACTTTGCACAACAATTGAAATGACTTTGCCAACCACTGTTAATCAATTATCCGACCTCTAAAAATGACTTTGCCCAACAATTGTAATGACTTTGCCAACCACTGTTAATCACTTATCCGACCTCTAAAAATAACTTTGCCCAACAATTGTAATGACTTTGTCAACCACTGTTAATCACTTATCCGATTTCTAGAAATGACTTTGCCCAACAATTGTAATGACTTTGCCAACCACTGTTAATCACTTATCCGACCTCTTAAAATGACTTTGCCCAACAATTGTAATGACTTTGCCAACCACTGTTAATCACTAATCCGAACTCTAAAAATGACTTGGCACAACAATTGAAATGACTTTGCCAACCACTGTTAATCAATTATCCGACCTCTAAAAATGACCTTGCCCAACAATTGTAATGACTTTGCCAACCACAGTTAAGCACTTATCCGGCCTCTAAAAATGACTTTGCACAACAATTGAAATGACTTTGCCAACCACTGTTAATCAATTATCCGACCTCTAAAAATGACTTTGCCCAACAATTGTAATGACTTTGCCAACCACTGTTAATCACTTATCCGACCTCTAAAAATAACTTTGCCCAACAATTGTAATGACTTTGTCAACCACTGTTAATCACTTATCCGATTTCTAGAAATGACTTTGCCCAACAATTGTAATGACTTTGCCAACCACTGTTAATCACTTATCCGACCTCTTAAAATGACTTTGCCCAACAATTGTAATGACTTTGCCAACCACTGTTAATCACTTATCCGATCTCTAGAAATGACTTTGCCTAATAAGTGTAATGACTTTGCCAACCACTGTTAATCAATTATCCGACCTCTAAAAATGACCTTGCCCAACAATTGTAATGACTTTGCCAACCACAGTTAAGCACTTATCCGGCCTCTAAAAATGACTTTGCACAACAATTGAAATGACTTTGCCAACCACTGTTAATCAATTATCCGACCTCTAAAAATGACTTTGCCCAACAATTGTAATGACTTTGCCAACCACTGTTAATCACTTATCCGACCTCTAAAAATAACTTTGCCCAACAATTGTAATGACTTTGTCAACCACTGTTAATCACTTATCCGATTTCTAGAAATGACTTTGCCCAACAATTGTAATGACTTTGCCAACCACTGTTAATCACTTATCCGACCTCTTAAAATGACTTTGCCCAACAATTGTAATGACTTTGCCAACCACTGTTAATCACTTATCCGATCTCTAGAAATGACTTTGCCCAACAATTGTAATGACTTTGCCAACCACTGTTAATCACTTATCCGAACTCTAAAAATGACTTTGCCCAACAATTGTAATGACTTTGCCAACCACTGTTAAGCACTTATCCGAACTCTAAAAATGACTTTGAACAACAATTGAAATGACTTTGCCAACCACTGTTAATCAATTATCCGACCTCTAAAAATGACTTTGCCTAATAAGTGTAATGACTTTGTCAACCACTGTTAATCACTTATCCGACCTCTAAAAATGACTTTGCCCAACAATTGTAATGACTTTGCCAACCACTGTTAATCACTTATCCGACCTCTAAAAATGACTTTGCACAACAATTGAAATGACTTTGCCAACCACTGTTAATCAATTATCCGACCTCTAAAAATGACCTTGCCCAACAATTGTAATGACTTTGCCAACCACAGTTAAGCACTTATCCGGCCTCTAAAAATGACTTTGCCCAACAATTGTAATGACTTTGCCAACCACTGTTAATCACTTATCCGACCTCTTAAAATGACTTTGCCCAACAACAGTAATGACTTTGCCAACCACTGTTAATCACTTATCCGATCTCTAGAAATGACTTTGCCCAACAATTGTAATGACTTTGCCAACCACTGTTAATCACTTATCCGAACTCTAAAAATGACTTTGCCCAACAATTGTAATGACTTTGCCAACCACTGTTAAGCACTTATCCGAACTCTAAAATTGACTTTGCACAACAATTGAAATGACTTTGCCAACCACTGTTAATCAATTATCCGACCTCTAAAAATGACTTTGCCCAGCAATTGTAATGACTTTGCCAACCACTGTTAATCACTAATCCGAACTCTAAAAATGACTTTGCCCAACAATTGTAATGACTTTGTCAACCACTGTTAATCACTTATCCGATTTCTAGAAATGACTTTGCCCAACAATTGTAATGACTTTGCCAACCACTGTTAATCACTTATCCGAACTCTAAAAATGACTTTGACCAACAATTGTAATGACTTTGTCAACCACTGTTAATCACTTATCCGATCTCTAGAAATGACTTAACCCAACAATTGTAATGACTTTGCCAACCACTGTTAATCACTTATCCGACCTCTAAAAATGACTTTGCCCAACAATTGTAATGACTTTGTAAACCACTGTTAATCACTTATCCGATTTCTAGAAATGACTCTGCCCAACAATTGTAATTACTTTGCCAACCACTGTTAATCACTAATCCGAACTCTAAAAATGACTTTGCCCAACAATTGTAATGACTTTGTCAACAACTGTTAATCACTTATCCGATTTCTAGAAATGACTTTGCCCAACAATTGTAATGACTTGGCCAACCACTGTTAATAACTTATCCGATCTCTAGAAATGACTTTGCCCAACAATTGTAATGACTTTGCCAACCACTGTTAAGCACTTATCCGAACTCTAAAAATGACTTTGACCAACAATTGTAATGACTTTGTCAACCACTGTTATGCACTTATCCGAACTCTAAAAATGACTTTGCACAACAATTGAAATGACTTTGCCAACCACTGTTAATCAATTATCCGACCTCTAAAAATGACTTTGCCCAAAAATTGTAATGACTTTGCCAGCCACTGTTAATCACTAATCCGAACTCTAAAAATGACTTTGCACAACAATTGAAATGACTTTGCCAACCACTGTTAATCAATTATCCGACCTCTAAAAATGACCTTGCCCAACAATTGTAATGACTTTGCCAACCACAGTTAAGCACTTATCCGGCCTCTAAAAATGACTTTGCACAACAATTGAAATGACTTTGCCAACCACTGTTAATCAATTATCCGACCTCTAAAAATGACTTTGCCCAACAATTGTAATGACTTTGTCAACAACTGTTAATCACTTATCCGACCTCTAAAAATGACTTTGCCCAACAATTGTAATGACTTTGTAAACCACTGTTAATCACTTATCCGATTTCTAGAAATGACTTTGCCCAACAATTGTAATGACTTTGCCAACCACTGTTAATCACTTATCCGATTTCTAGAAATGACTTTGCCCAACAATTGTAATGACTTTGCCAACCACTGTTAATCACTTATCCGACCTCTTAAAATGACTTTGCCCAACAACAGTAATGACTTTGCCAACCACTGTTAATCACTTATCTGATCTCTAGAAATGACTTTGACCAACAATTGTAATGACTATGCCAACCACTGTTAATCACTTATCCGAACTCTAAAAATGACTTTGCCCAACAATTGTAATGACTTTGCCAACCACTGTTAAGCACTTATCCGAACTCTAAAAATGACTTTGCACAACAATTGAAATGACTTTGCCAACCACTGTTAATCAATTATCCGACCTCTAAAAATGACTTTGCCCAGCAATTGTAATGACTTTTCCAACCACTGTTAATCACTAATCCGAACTCTAAAAATGACTTTGCCCAACAATTGTAATGACTTTGTCAACCACTGTTAATCACTTATCCGATTTCTAGAAATGACTTTGCCCAACAATTGTAATGACTTTGCCAACCACTGTTAATCACTTATCCGAACTCTAAAAATGACTTTGACCAACAATTGTAATGACTTTGTCAACCACTGTTAATCACTTATCCGATCTCTAGAAATGACTTTGCCCAACAATTGTATTGATTTTGCCAACCACTGTTAATCACTTATCCGACCTCTAAAAATGACTTTGCCCAACAATTGTAATGACTTTGTCAACCACTGTTAATCACTTATCCGATTTCTAGAAATGACTTTGCCCAACAATTGTAATTACTTTGCCAACCACTGTTAATCACTAATCCGAACTCTAAAAATGACTTTGCCCAACAATTGTAATGACTTTGTCAACCACTTTTAATCACTTATCCGATTTCTAGAAATGACTTTGCCCAACAATTGTAATGACTTTGCCAACCACTGTTAATAACTTATCCGATCTCTAGAAATGACTTTGCCCAACAATTGTAATGACTTTGTCAACCACTGTTAATCACTTATCCGATCTCTAGAAATGACTTTGCCCAACAATTGTAATGACTTTGCCAACCACTGTTAAGCACTTATCCGAACTCTAAAAATGACTTTGCACAACAATTGAAATGACTTTGCCAACCACTGTTAAGCACTTATCCGAACTCTAAAAATGACTTTGCCCAACAATTGTAATGACTTTGCCAACCACTGTTAATCACTTATCCGACCTCTAAAAATAACTTTGCCCAACAATTGTAATGACTTTGTCAACCACTGTTAATCACTAATCCGATTTCTAGAAATGACTCTGCCCAACAATTGTAATGACTTTGCCAACCACTGTTAATCACTTATCCGACCTCTTAAAATGACTTTGCCCAACAACAGTAATGACTTTGCCAACCACTGTTAATCACTTATCCGATCTCTAGAAATGACTTTGCCCAACAATTGTAATGACTATGCCAACCACTGTTAATCACTTATCCGAACTCTAAAAATGACTTTGCCCAACAATTGTAATGACTTTGCCAACCACTGTTAATCACTTATCCGACCTCTAAAAATGACTTTGCCCAACAATTGTAATGACTTTGTCAACCACTGTTAATCACTTATCCGATTTCTAGAAATGACTTTGCCCAACAATTGTAATTACTTTGCCAACCACTGTTAATCACTAATCCGAACTCTAAAAATGACTTTGCCCAACAATTGTAATGACTTTGTCAACCACTTTTAATCACTTATCCGATTTCTAGAAATGACTTTGCCCAACAATTGTAATGACTTTGCCAACCACTGTTAATAACTTATCCGATCTCTAGAAATGACTTTGCCCAACAATTGTAATGACTTTGTCAACCACTGTTAATCACTTATCCGATCTCTAGAAATGACTTTGCCCAACAATTGTAATGACTTTGCCAACCACTGTTAAGCACTTATCCGAACTCTAAAAATGACTTTGCACAACAATTGAAATGACTTTGCCAACCACTGTTAATCAATTATCCGACCTCTAAAAATGACTTTGCCCAGCAATTGTAATGACTTTGCCAACCACTGTTAATCACTAATCCGAACTCTAAAAATGACTTTGCCCAACAATTGTAATGACTTTGCCAACCACTGTTAATCACTTATCCGATTTCTAGAAATGACTTTGCCCAACAATTGTAATGACTTTGCCAACCACTGTTAATCACTTATCCGAACTCTAAAAATGACTTTGACCAACAATTGTAATGACTTTGTCAACCACTGTTAATCACTTATCCGATCTCTAGAAATGACTTTGCCCAACAATTGTAATGACTTTGCCAACCACTGTTAATCACTTATCCGATCTCTAGAAATGACTTTTCCCAACAATTGTAATGACTTTGTAAACCACTGTTAATCACTTATCAGATTTCTAGAAATGACTTTGCCCAACAATTGTAATTACTTTGCCAACCACTGTTAATCACTAATCCGAACTCTAAAAATGACTTTGCCCAACAATTGTAATGACTTTGTCAACCACTTTTAATCACTTATCCGATTTCTAGAAATGACTTTGCCCAACAATTGTAATGACTTTGCCAACCACTGTTAATAACTTATCCGATCTCTAGAAATGACTTTGCCCAACAATTGTAATGACTTTGTCAACCACTGTTAATCACTTATCCGATCTCTAGAAATGACTTTGCCCAACAATTGTAATGACTTTGCCAACCACTGTTAAGCACTTATCCGAACTCTAAAAATGACTTTGCACAACAATTAAAATGACTTTGCCAACCACTGTTAAGCACTTATCCGAACTCTAAAAATGACTTTGCCCAACAATTGTAATGGATTTGCCAACCACTGTTAATCACTTATCCGACCTCTAAAAATAACTTTGCCCAACAATTGTAATGACTTTGTCAACCACTGTTAATCACTTATCCGATTTCTAGAAATGACTTTGCCCAACAATTGTAATGACTTTGCCAACCACTGTTAATCACTTATCCGACCTCTTAAAATGACTTTGCCCAACAACAGTAATGACTTTGCCAACCACTGTTAATCACTTATCCGATCTCTAGAAATGACTTTGCCCAACAATTGTAATGACTATGCCAACCACTGTTAATCACTTATCCGAACTCTAAAAATGACTTTGCCCAACAATTGTAATGACTTTGCCAACCACTGTTAATCAATTATCCGACCTCTAAAAATGACTTTGCCCAGCAATTGTAATGACTTTGCCAACCACTGTTAATCACTAATCCGAACTCTAAAAATGACTTTGCCCAACAATTGTAATGACTTTGCAAACCACTGTTAATCACTTATCCGAACTCTAAAAATGACTTTGACCAACAATTGTAATGACTTTGTCAACCACTGTTAATCACTTATCCGATCTCTAGAAATGACTTTGCCAAACAATTGTAATGACTTTGCCAACCACTGTTAATCACTTATCCGAAGTCTAAAATTGACTTTGCACAACAATTGAAATGACTTTGCCAACCACTGTTAATCAATTATCCGACCTCTAAAAATGACTTTGCCCAGCAATTGTAATGACTTTGCCAACCACTGTTAATCACTAATCCGAACTCTAAAAATGACTTTGCCCAACAATTGTAATGACTTTGTAAACCACTGTTAATCACTTATCCGATCTCTAGAAATGACTTTGCCCAACAATTGTAATGACTATGCCAACCACTGTTAATCACTTATCCGAACTCTAAAAATGACTTTGCCCAACAATTGTAATGACTTTGCCAACCACTGTTAATCAATTATCCGACCTCTAAAAATGACTTTGCCCAGCAATTGTAATGACTTTGTCAACCACTGTTAATCACTTATCCGATTTCTAGAAATGACTTTGCCCAACAATTGTAATGACTTTGCAAACCACTGTTAATCACTTATCCGAACTCTAAAAATGACTTTGACCAACAATTGTAATGACTTTGTCAACCACTGTTAATCACTTATCCGATCTCTAGAAATGACTTTGCCAAACAATTGTAATGACTTTGCCAACCACTGTTAATCACTTATCCGACCTCTAAAAATGACTTTGCCCAACAATTGTAATGACTTTGTAAACCACTGTTAATCACTTATCCGATTTCTAGAAATGACTTTGCCCAACAATTGTAATTACTTTGCCAACCACTGTTAATCACTAATCCGAACTCTAAAAATGACTTTGCCCAACAATTGTAATGACTTTGTCAACCACTTTTTATCACTTATCCGATTTCTAGAAATGACTTTGCCCTACAATTGTAATGACTTTGCCAACCACTGTTAATAACTTATCCGATCTCTAGAAATGACTTTGCCCAACAACAGTAATGACTTTGCCAACCACTGTTAATCACTTATCCGATCTCTAGAAATGACTTTGCCCAACAATTGTAATGACTTTGCTTACCACTGTTAATCACTTATCCGAACTCTAAAAATGACTTTGCCCAACAATTGTAATGACTTTGCCAACCACTGTTAAGCACTTATCCGAAGTCTAAAATTGACTTTGCACAACAATTGAAATGACTTTGCCAACCACTGTTAATCAATTATCCGACCTCTAAAAATGACTTTGCCCAGCAATTGTAATGACTTTGCCAACCACTGTTAATCACTAATCCGAACTCTAAAAATGACTTTGCCCAACAATTGTAATGACTTTGTCAACCACTGTTAATCACTTATCCGATTTCTAGAAATGACTTTGCCCAACAATTGTAATGACTTTGCCAACCACTGTTAATCACTTATCCGAACTCTAAAAATGACTTTGACCAACAATTGTAATGACTTTGTCAACCACTGTTAATCACTTATCCGATCTCTAGAAATGACTTTGCCAAACAATTGTAATGACTTTGCCAACCACTGTTAATCACTTATCCGACCTCTAAAAATGACTTTGCCCAACAATTGTAATGACTTTGTAAACCACTGTTAATCACTTATCCGATTTCTAGAAATGACTTTGCCCAACAATTGTAATTACTTTGCCAACCACTGTTAATCACTAATCCGAACTCTAAAAATGACTTTGCCCAACAATTGTAATGACTTTGTCAACCACTTTTTATCACTTATCCGATTTCTAGAAATGACTTTGCCCTACAATTGTAATGACTTTGCCAACCACTGTTAATAACTTATCCGATCTCTAGAAATGACTTTGCCCAACAACAGTAATGACTTTGCCAACCACTGTTAATCACTTATCCGATCTCTAGAAATGACTTTGCCCAACAATTGTAATGACTTTGCCAACCACTGTTAATCACTTATCCGAACTCTAAAAATGACTTTGCCCAACAATTGTAATGACTTTGCCAACCACTGTTAAGCACTTATCCGAAGTCTAAAATTGACTTTGCACAACAATTGAAATGACTTTGCCAACCACTGTTAATCAATTATCCGACCTCTAAAAATGACTTTGCCCAGCAATTGTAATGACTTTGCCAACCACTGTTAATCACTAATCCGAACTCTAAAAATGACTTTGCCCAACAATTGTAATGACTTTGTCAACCACTGTTAATCACTTATCCGATTTCTAGAAATGACTTTGCCCAACAATTGTAATGACTTTGCCAACCACTGTTAATCACTTATCCGAACTCTAAAAATGACTTTGACCAACAATTGAAATGACTTTGTCAACCACTGTTAATCACTTATCCGATCTCTAGAAATGACTTTACCCAACAATTGTAATGACTTTGCCAACCACTGTTAATCACTTATCCGACCTCTAAAAATGACTTTGCCCAACAATTGTAATGACTTTGTAAACCACTGTTAATCACTTATCCGATTTCTAGAAATGACTCTGCCCAACAATTGTAATTACTTTGCCAACCACTGTTAATCACTAATCCGAACTCTAAAAATGACTTTGCCCAACAATTGTAATGACTTTGTCAACCACTGTTAATCACTTATCCGATTTCTAGAAATGACTTTGCCCAACAATTGTAATGACTTTGCCAACCACTGTTAATAACTTATCCGATCTCTAGAAATGACTTTGCCCAACAATTGTAATGACTTTGCCAACCACTGTTAAGCACTTATCCGAACTCTAAAAATGACTTTGACCAACAATTGTAATGACTTTGTCAACCACTGTTAAGCACTTATCCGAACTCTAAAAATGACTTTGCACAACAATTGAAATGACTTTGCCAACCACTGTTAATCAATTATCCGACCTCTAAAAATGACTTTGCCCAACAATTGTAATGACTTTGCCAACCACTGTTAATCACTAATCCGAACTCTAAAAATGACTTTGCACAACAATTGAAATGACTTTGCCAACCACTGTTAATCAATTATCCGACCTCTAAAAATGATCTTGCCCAACAATTGTAATGACTTTGCCAACCACAGTTAAGCACTTATCCGGCCTCTAAAAATGACTTTGCACAACAATTGTAATGACTTTGCCAACCACTGTTAATCAATTATCCGACCTCTAAAAATGACTTTGCCCAACAATTGTAATGACTTTGTCAATAACTGTTAATCACTTATCCGACCTCTAAAAATGACTTTGCCCAACAATTGTAATGACTTTGTAAACCACTGTTAATCACTTATCCGATTTCTAGAAATGACTTTGCCCAACAATTGTAATTACTTTGCCAACCACTGTTAATCACTAATCCGAACTCTAAAAATGACTTTGCCCAACAATTGTAATGACTTTGTCAACCACTGTTAATCACTTATCCGATCTCTAAAAATGACTTTGCCCAACAATTGTAATGACTTTGCCAACCACTGTTAATCACTTATCCGACCTCTAAAAATAACTTTGCCCAACAATTGTAATGACTTTGTCAACCACTGTTAATCACTTATCCGATTTCTAGAAATGACTTTGCCCAACAATTGTAATGACTTTTCCAACCACTGTTAATCACTTATCCGACCTCTTAAAATGACTTTGCCCAACAACAGTAATGACTTTGCCAACCACTGTTAATCACTTATCCGATCTCTAGAAATGACTTTGCCCAACAATTGTAATGACTATGCCAACCACTGTTAATCACTTATCCGAACTCTAAAAATGACTTTGCCCAACAATTGTAATGACTTTGCCAACCACTGTTAAGCACTTATCCGAACTCTAAAAATGACTTTGCACAACAATTGAAATGACTTTGCCAACCACTGTTAATCAATTATCCGACCTCTAAAAATGACTTTGCCCAGCAATTGTAATGACTTTGCCAACCACTGTTAATCACTAATCCGAACTCTAAAAATGACTTTGCCCAACAATTGTAATGACTTTGTCAACCACTGATAATCACTTATCCGATTTCAGAAATGACTCTGCCCAACAATTGCAATTACTTTGCCAACCACTGTTAATCACTAATCCGAACTCTAAAAATGACTTTGCCCAACAATTGTAATGACTTTGTCAACCACTGTTAATCACTTATCCGATTTCTAGAAATGACTTTGCCCAACAATTGTAATGACTTTGCCAACCACTGTTAAGCACTTATCCGAACTCTAAAAATGACTCTGACCAACAATTGTAATGACTTTGTCAACCACTGTTAAGCACTTATCCGAACTCTAAAAATGACTTTGCACAACAATTGAAATGACTTTGCCAACCACTGTTAATCAATTATCCGACCTCTAAAAATGACCTTGCCCAACAATTGTAATGACTTTGCCAACCACAGTTAAGCACTTATCCGGCCTCTAAAAATGACTTTGCACAACAATTGAAATGACTTTGCCAACCACTGTTAATCAATTATCCGACCTCTAAAAATGACTTTGCCCAACAATTGTAATGACTTTGTCAATAACTGTTAATCACTTATCCGACCTCTAAAAATGACTTTGCCCAACAATTGTAATGACTTTGTAAACCACTGTTAATCACTTATCCGATTTCTAGAAATGACTTTGCCCAACAATTGTAATTACTTTGCCAACCACTGTTAATCACTTATCCGAACTCTAAAAATGACTTTGCCCAACAATTGTAATGACTTTGTCAACCACTGTTAATCACTTATCCGATCTCTAAAAATGACTTTGCCCAACAATTGTAATGACTTTGCCAACCACTGTTAATCACTTATCCGACCTCTAAAAATAACTTTGCCCAACAATTGTAATGACTTTGTCAACCACTGTTAATCACTTATCCGACCTCTTAAAATGACTTTGCCCAACAACAGTAATGACTTTGCCAACCACTGTTAATCACTTATCCGATCTCTAGAAATGACTTTGCCCAACAATTGTAATGACTATGCCAACCACTGTTAATCACTTATCCGAACTCTAAAAATGACTTTGCCCAACAATTGTAATGACTTTGCCAACCACTGTTAAGCACTTATCCGAACTCTAAAAATGACTTTGCACAACAATTGAAATGACTTTGCCAACCACTGTTAATCAATTATCCGACCTCTAAAAATGACTTTGCCCAGCAATTGTAATGACTTTGCCAACCACTGTTAATCACTAATCCGAACTCTAAAAATGACTTTGCCCAACAATTGTAATGACTTTGTCAACCACTGTTAATCACTTATCCGATTTCTAGAAATGACTTTGCCCAACAATTGTAATGACTTTGCCAACCACTGTTAATCACTTATCCGAACTCTAAAAATGACTTTGACCAACAATTGTAATGACTTTGTCAACCACTGTTAATCACTCATCCGATCTCTAGAAATGACTGTGCCCAACAATTGTAATGATTTTGCCAACCACTGTTAATCACTTATCCGACCTCTAAAAATGACTTTGCCCAACAATTGTAATGACTTTGTAAACCACTGTTAATCACTTAACCGATTTCTAGAAATGACTTTGCCCAACAATTGTAATTACTTTGCCAACCACTGTTAATCACTAATCCGAACTCTAAAAATGACTTTGCCCAACAATTGTAATGACTTTGTCAACCACTTTTAATCACTTATCCGATTTCTAGAAATGACTTTGCCCAACAATTGTAATGACTTTGCCAACCACTGTTAATAACTTATCCGATCTCTAGAAATGACTTTGCCCAACAATTGTAATGACTTTGCCAACCACTGTTAAGCACTTATCCGAACTCTAAAAATGACTCTGACCATTAATTGTAATGACTTTGTCAACCACTGTTAAGCACTTATCCGACCTCTAAAAATGACTTTGCACAACAATTGAAATGACTTTGCCAACCACTGTTAATCAATTATCCGACCTCTAAAAATGACCTTGCCCAACAATTGTAATGACTTTGCCAACCACAGTTAAGCACTTATCCGGCCTCTAAAAATGACTTTGCACAACAATTGAAATGACTTTGCCAACCACTGTTAATCAATTATCCGACCTCTAAAAATGACTTTGCCCAACAATTGTAATGACTTTGTCAATAACTGTTAATCACTTATCCGACCTCTAAAAATGACTTTGCCCAACAATTGTAATGACTTTGTAAACCACTGTTAATCACTTATCCGATTTCTAGAAATGACTTTGCCCAACAATTGTAATTACTTTGCCAACCACTGTTAATCACTAATCCGAACTCTAAAAATGACTTTCCCCAACAATTGTAATGACTTTGTCAACCACTGTTAATCACTTATCCGATCTCTAAAAATGACTTTGCCCAACAATTGTAATGACTTTGCCAACCACTGTTAATCACTTATCCGACCTCTAAAAATAACTTTGCCCAACAATTGTAATGACTTTGTCAACCACTGTTAATCACTTATCCGATTTCTAGAAATGACTTTGCCCAACAATTGTAATGACTTTGCCAACCACTGTTAATCACTCATCCGACCTCTTAAAATGACTTTGCCCAACAACAGTAATGACTTTGCCAACCACTGTTAATCACTTATCCGATCTCTAGAAATGACTTTGCCCAACAATTGTAATGACTATGCCAACCACTGTCAATCACTTATCCGAACTCTAAAAATGACTTTGCCCAACAATTGTAATGACTTTGCCAACCACTGTTAAGCACTTATCCGAACTCTAAAAATGACTTTGCACAACAATTGAAATGACTTTGCCAACCACTGTTAATCAATTATCCGACCTCTAAAAATGACTTTGCCCAGCAATTGTAATGATTTTGCCAACCACTGTTAATCACTTATCCGACCTCTAAAAATGACTTTGCCCAACAATTGTAATGACTTTGTAAACCACTGTTAATCACTTAACCGATTTCTAGAAATGACTTTGCCCAACAATTGTAATTACTTTGCCAACCACTGTTAATCACTAATCCGAACTCTAAAAATGACTTTGCCCAACAATTGTAATGACTTTGTCAACCACTTTTAATCACTTATCCGATTTCTAGAAATGACTTTGCCCAACAATTGTAATGACTTTGCCAACCACTGTTAATAACTTATCCGATCTCTAGAAATGACTTTGCCCAACAATTGTAATGACTTTGTCAACCACTGTTAATCACTTATCCGATCTCTAGAAATGACTTTGCCCAACAATTGTAATGACTTTGCCAACCACTGTTAATCACTAATCCGAACTCTAAAAATGACTTTGCCCAACAATTGTAATGACTTTGTCAACCACTGTTAATCACTTATCCGATCTCTAGAAATGACTTTGCCCAACAATTGTAATGACTTTGTCAACCACTTTTAATCACTTATCCGATTTCTAGAAATGACTTTGCCCAACAATTGTAATGACTTTGCCAACCACTGTTAATAACTTATCCGATCTCTAGAAATGACTTTGCCCAACAATTGTAATGACTTTGTCAACCACTGTTAATCACTTATCCGATCTCTAGAAATGACTTTGCACAACAATTGAAATGACTTTGCCAACCACTGTTAATCAATTATCCGACCTCTAAAAATGACTTTGCCCAGCAATTGTAATGACTTTGCCAACCACTGTTAATCACTAATCCGAACTCTAAAAATGACTTTGCCCAACAATTGTAATGACTTTGTCAACCACTGTTAATCACATTTCCGATTTCTAGAAATGACTTTGCCCAACAATTGTAATGACTTTGCCAACCACTGTTAATCACTTATCCGAACTCTAAAAATGACTTTGACCAACAATTGTAATGACTTTGTCAACCACTGTTAATCACTAATCCGATCTCTAGAAATGACTGTGCCCAACAATTGTAATGATTTTGCCAACCACTGTTAATCACTTATCCGACCTCTAAAAATGACTTTGCCCAACAATTGTAATGACTTTGCCAACCACTGTTAATCACTTATCCGAACTCTAAAAATGACTTTGCCCAACAATTGTAATTACTTTGCCAACCACTGTTAATCACTTATCCGAACTCTAAAAATGACTTTGCCCAACAATTGTAATGACTTTGTCAACCACTTTTAATCACTTATCCGATTTCTAGAAATGACTTTGCCCAACAATTGAAATGACTTTGCCAACCACTGTTAATCAATTATCCGACCTCTAAAAATGACTTTGCCTAATAAGTGTAATGACTTTGCCAACCACTGTTAATCACTTATCCGATCTCTAGAAATGACTTTGCCCAACAATTGTAATGACTTTGCCAACCACTGTTAATCACTTATCCGAACTCTAAAAATGACTTTGCCCAACAATTGTAATGACTTTGCCAACCACTGTTAATCACTAATCCGAACTCTAAAAATGACTTTGCCCAACAATTGTAATGACTTTGTCAACCACTGTTAATCACTTATCCGATTTCTAGAAATGACTTTTCCCAACAATTGTAATGACTTTGCCAACCACTGTTAATCACTTATCCGAACTCTAAAAATGACTTTGACCAACAATTGTAATGACTTTGTCAACCACTGTTAATCACTCATCCGATCTCTAGAAATGACTGTGCCCAACAATTGTAATGATTTTGCCAACCACTGTTAATCACTTATCCGACCTCTAAAAATGACTTTGCCCAACAATTGTAATGACTTTGTCAACCACTGTTAATCACTTAACCGATTTCTAGAAATGACTTTGCCCAACAAATGTAATTACTTTGCCAACCACTGTTAATCACTAATCCGAACTCTAAAAATGACTTTGCCCAACAATTGTAATTACTTTGCCAACCACTGTTAATCACTTATCCGAACTCTAAAAATGACTTTGCCCAACAATTGTAATTACTTTGCCAACCACTGTTAATCACTTATCCGAACTCTAAAAATGACTTTGCCCAACAATTGTAATGACTTTGTCAACCACTTTTAATCCTTTATCCGATTTCTAGAAATGACTTTGCCCAACAATTGTAATGACTTTGCCAACCACTGTTAATAACTTATCCGATCTCTAGAAATGACTTTGCCCAACAATTGTAATGACTTTGCCAACCACTGTTAATCACTTATCCGACCTCTTAAAATGACTTTGCCCAACAACAGTAATGACTTTGCCAACCACTGTTAATCACTTATCCGATCTCTAGAAATGACTTTGCCCAACAATTGTAATGACTTTGTAAACCACTGTTAAGCACTTATCCGAACTCTAAAAATGACTTTGCACAACAATTGAAATGACTTTGCCAACAACTGTTAATCAATTATCCGACCTCTAAAAATGACTTTGCCCAGCAATTGTAATGACTTTGCCAACCACTGTTAATCACTAATCCGAACTCTAAAAATGACTTTGCCCAACAATTGTAATGACTTTGTCAACCACTGTTAATCACTTATCCGATTTCTAGAAATGACTTTGCCCAACAATTGTAATGACTTTGCCAACCACTGTTAATCACTTATCCGAACTCTAAAAATGACTTTGACCAACAATTGTAATGACTTTGTCAACCACTGTTAATCACTTATCCGATCTCTAGAAATGACTTTGCCCAACAATTGTAATGACTTTGCCAACCACTGTTAATCACTTATCCGACCTCTAAAAATGACTTTGCCCAACAATTGTAATGACTTTGTAAACAACTGTTAATCACTTATCCGATTTCTAGAAATGACTTTGCCCAACAATTGTAATTACTTTGCCAACCACTGTTAATCACTAATCCGAACTCTAAAAATGACTTTGCCCAACAATTGTAATGACTTTGTCAACCACTTTTTATCACTTATCCGAATTCTAGAAATGACTTTGCCCAACGATTGTAATGACTTTGCCAACCACTGTTAATAACTTATCCGATCTCTAGAAATGACTTTGCCCAACAATTGTAATGACTTTGTCAACCACTGTTAATCACTTATCCGATCTCTAGAAATGACTTTGCCCAACAATTGTAATGACTTTGCCAACCACTGTTAAGCACTTATCCGAACTCTAAAAATGACTTTGCACAACAATTGAAATGACTTTGCCAACCACTGTTAAGCACTTATCCGAACTCTAAAAATGACTTTGCCCAACAATTGTAATGACTTTGCCAACCACTGTTAATCACTTATCCGACCTCTAAAAATAACTTTGCCCAACAATTGTAATGACTTTGTCAACCACTGTTAATCACTTATCCGATTTCTAGAAATGACTTTGCCCAACAATTGTAATTACTTTGCCAACCACTGTTAATCACTTATCCGACCTCTTAAAATGACTTTGCCCAACAACAGTAATGACTTTGCCAACCACTGTTAATCACTTATCCGATCTCTAGAAATGACTTTGCCCAACAATTTTAATGACTATGCCAACCACTGTTAATCACTTATCCGAACTCTAAAAATGACTTTGCCCAACAATTGTAATGACTTTGCCAACCACTGTTAAGCACTTATCCGAACTCAAAAAATGACTTTGCACAACAATTGAAATCACTTTGCCAACCACTGTTAATCAATTATCCGACCTCTAAAAATGACTTTGCCCAGCAATTGTAATGACTTTGCCAACCACTGTTAATCACTAATCCGAACTCTAAAAATGACTTTGCCCAACAATTGTAATGACTTTGTCAACCACTGTTAATCACTTATCCGATTTCTAGAAATGACTTTGCCCAACAATTGTAATGACTTTGCCAACCACTGTTAATCACTTATCCGAACTCTAAAAATGACTTTGACCAACAATTGTAATGACTTTGTCAACCACTGTTAATCACTTATCCGACCTCTAAAAATGACTTTGCCCAACAATTGTAATGACTATGCCAACCACTGTTAATCACTTATCCGAACTCTAAAAATGACTTTGCCCAACAATTGTAATGACTTTGCCAACCACTGTTAACCACTAATCCGAACTCTAAAAATGACTTTGCCCAACAATTGTAATGACTTTGTCAACCACTTTTAATCACTTATCCGATTTCTAGAAATGACTTTGCCCAACAATTGTAATGACTTTGCCAACCACTGTTAATAACTTATCCGATCTCTAGAAATGACTTTGCCCAACAATTGTAATGACTTTGTCAACCACTGTTAATCACTTATCCGATCTCTAGAAATGACTTTGCCCAACAATTGTAATGACTTTGCCAACCACTGTTAAGCACTTATCCGAACTCTAAAAATGACTTTGCACAACAATTGAAATGACTTTGCCAACCACTGTTAAGCACTTATCCGAACTCTAAAAATGACTTTGCACAACAATTGAAATGACTTTGCCAACCACTGTTAATCAATTATCCGACCTCTAAAAATGACTTTGCCCAACAATTGTAATGACTTTGCCAACCACTGTTAATCACTAATCCGAACTCTAAAAATGACTTTGCACAACAATTGAAATGACTTTGCCAACCACTGTTAATCAATTATCCGACCTCTAAAAATGACTTTGCCCAACAATTGTAATGACTTTGTCAACCACTGTTAATCACTTATCCGATTTCTAGAAATGACTTTGCCCAACAATTGTAATGACTTTGCCAACCACTGTTAATCACTAATCCGAACTCTAAAAATAACTTTGCCCAACCACTGTTAATCAATTATCCGACCTTTAAAAATGACTTTGCCCAGCAATTGTAATGACTTTGCCAACCACTGTTAATCACTTATCCGATTTCTAGAAATGACTTTGCCCAACAATTGTAATGACTTTGCCAACCACTGTTAATCACTTATCCGAACTCTAAAAATGACTTTGACCAACAATTGTAATGACTTTGTCAACCACTCTTAATCACTTATCCGATCTCTAAAAATGACTTTGCCCAACAATTGTAATGACTTTGCCAACCACTGTTAATCACTTAAACGATTCTAAAAATGACTTTGCCCAACAACTGTAATGACTTTGTCAACCACTGTTAATCACTTATCCGATTTCTAGAAAAGACTTTGCCCAACAATTGTAATGACTTTGCCAACCACTGTTAATCACTTATCCGACCTCTAAAAATGACTTTGCCCAACAATTGTAATGACTTTGTAAACCACTGTTAATCACTTATCCGATTTCTAGAAATGACTTTGCCCAACAATTGTAATTACTTTGCCAACCACTGTTAATCACTAATCCGAACTCTAAAAATGACTTTGCCCAACAATTGTAATGACTTTGTCAACCACTTTTAATCACTTATCCGATTTCTAGAAATGACTTTGCCCAACAATTGTAATGACTTTGCCAACCACTGTTAATAACTTATCCGATCTCTAGAAATGACTTTGCCCAACAATTGTAATGACTTTGTCAAACACTGTAAATCACTTATCCGATCTCTAGAAATGACTTTGCCCAACAATTGTAATGACTTTGCCAACCACTGTTAAGCACTTATCCGAACTCTAAAAATGACTTTGCACAACAATTGAAATGACTTTGCCAACCACTGTTAAGCACTTATCCGAACTCTAAAAATGACTTTGCACAACAATTGTAATGACTTTGCCAACCACTGTTAATCACTAATCCGAACTCTAAAAATGACTTTGCACAACAATTGAAATGACTTTGCCAACCACTGTTAATCAATTATCCGACCTCTAAAAATGACTTTGCCCAACAATTGTAATGACTTTGCCAACCACTGTTAATCACTAATCCGAACTCTAAAAATGACTTTGCCCAACAATTGTAATGACTTTGTCAACCACTTTTAATCACTTATCCGATTTCTAGAAATGACTTTGCCCAACAATTGTAATGACTTTGCCAACCACTGTTAATAACTTATCCGATCTCTAGAAATGACTTTGCCCAACAATTGTAATGACTTTGTCAACCACTGTAAATCACTTATCCGATCTCTAGAAATGACTTTGCCCAACAATTGTAATGACTTTGCCAACCACTGTTAAGCACTTATCCGAACTCTAAAAATGACTTTGCACAACAATTGAAATGACTTTGCCAACCACTGTTAAGCACTTATCCGAACTCTAAAAATGACTTTGCACAACAATTGTAATGACTTTGCCAACCACTGTTAATCACTAATCCGAACTCTAAAAATGACTTTGCACAACAATTGAAATGACTTTGTCAACCACTGTTAATCACTTATCCGATTTCTAGAAATGACTTTGCCCAACAATTGTAATGACTTTGCCAACCACTGTTAATCACTAATCCGAACTCTAAAAATAACTTTGCCCAACCACTGTTAATCAATTATCCGACCTCTAAAAATGACTTTGCCCAGCAATTGTAATGACTTTGCCAACCACTGTTAATCACTTATCCGATTTCTAGAAATGACTTTGCCCAACAATTGTAATGACTTTGCCAACCATTGTTAATCACTTATCCGAACTCTAAAAATGACTTTGACCAACAATTGTAATGACTTTGTCAACCACTCTTAATCACTTATCCGATCTCTAGAAATGACTTTGCCCAACAATTGTAATGACTTTGCCAACCACTGTTAATCACTTATCCGATCTCTAGAAATGACTTTGCCCAACAACTGTAATGACTTTGTCAACCACTGTTAATCACTTATCCGATTTCTAGAAAAGACTTTGCCCAACAACTGTAATTACTTTGCCAACCACTGTTAATCACTAATCCGAACTCTAAAAATGACTTTGCCCAACAATTGTAGTGACTTTGTCAACCACTGTTAATCACTTATCCGATTTCTAGAAATGACTTTGCCCAACAATTGTAATGACTTTGCCAACCACTGTTAATCACTTATCCGATCTCTAGAAATGACTTTTCCCAACAATTGTAATGACTTTGCCAACCACTGTTAATCACTTATCCGAACTCTAAAAATGACTTTGACCAACAATTGTAATGACTTTGTCAACCACTGTTAATCACTTATCCGATCTCTAGAAATGACTTTGCCCAACAATTGTAATGACTTTGCCAACCACTGTAAAGCACTAATCCGAACTCTAAAAATGACTTTGCCCAACAATTGTAATGACTTTGTCAACCACTGTTAATCACTTATCCGATTTCTAGAAATGACTTTGCCCAACAATTGTAATGACTTTGCCAACCACTGTTAATCACTAATCCGAACTCTAAAAATAACTTTGCCCAACCACTGTTAATAACTTATCCGATCTCTAGAAATGACTTTGCCCAACAATTGTAATGACTTTGTCAACCACTGTTAAGCACTTATCCGAACTCTAAAAATGACTTTGACCAACAATTGTAATGACTTTGTCAACCACTGTTAATCACTTATCCGATCTCTAGAAATGACTTTGCCCAACAATTGTAATGACTTTGTCAACCACTCTTAATCACTTATCCGATCTCTAGAAATGACTTTGCCCAACAATTGTAATGACTTTGCCAACCACTGTTAAGCACTTATCCGAACTCTAAAAATGACTTTGCACAACAATTGAAATGACTTTGCCAACCACTGTTAATCAATTATCCGACCTCTAAAAATGACTTTGCCCAGCAATTGTAATGACTTTGCAAACCACTGTTAATCACTAATCCGAACTCTAAAAATGACTTTGCCCAACAATTGTAATGACTTTGTCAACCACTGTTAATCACTTATCCGATTTCTAGAAATGACTTTGCCGAACAATTGTAATGACTTTGCCAACCACTGTTAATCACTTATCCGAACTCTAAAAATGACTTTGACCAACAATTGTAATGACTTTGTCAACCACTGTTAATCACTTATCCGATCTCTAGAAATGACTTTGCCCAACAATTGTAATGACTTTGCCAACCACTGTTAATCACTTATCCGACCTCTAAAAATGACTTTGCCCAACAATTGTAATGACTTTGTAAACCACTGTTAATCACTCATCCGATTTCTAGAAATGACTTTGCCCAACAATTGTAATTACTTTGCCAACCACTGTTAATCACTAATCCGAACTCTAAAAATGACTTTGACCAACAATTGTAATGACTTTGTCAACCACTGTTAATCACTTATCCGATCTCTAGAAATGACTTTGCCCAACAATTGTAATGACTTTGCCAACCACTGTTAATCACTTATCCGACCTCTAAAAATGACTTTGCCCAACAATTGTAATGACTTTGTAAACCACTGTTAATCACTTATCCGATTTCTAGAAATGACTTTGCCCAACAATTGTAATGACTTTGTCAACCACTGTTAATCACTTATCCGATTTCTAGAAATGACTTTGCCCAACAATTGTAATGACTTTGTCAACCACTGTTAATCACTTATCCGATCTCTAGAAATGACTTTGCCCAACAATTGAAATGACTTTGCCAACCACTGTTAATCAATTATCCGACCTCTAAAAATGACTTTGCCTAATAAGTGTAATGACTTTGCCAACCACTGTTAAGCACTTATCCGAACTCTAAAAATGACTTTGCACAACAATTGAAATGACTTTGCCAACCACTGTTAATCAACTATCCGACCTCTAAAAATGACTTTGCCCAGCAATTGTAATGACTTTGCCAACCACTGTTAATCACTAATCCGAACTCTAAAAATAACTTAGCCCAACCACTGTTTATCACTTATCCGATTTCTAGAAATGACTTTGCCCAACAATTGTAATGACTTTGCCAACCACTGTTAATCACTAATCCGAACTCTAAAAATGACTTTGCCAACAATTGTAATGACTTTGTCAACCACTGTTAATCACTTATCCGATTTCTAGAAATGACTTTGCCCAACAATTGTAATGACTTTGCCAACCACTGTTAATCAGTTATCCGAACTCTAAAAATGACTTTGACCAACAATTGTAATGACTTTGTCAACCACTCTTAATCACTTATCCGATCTCTAGAAATGACTTTGCCCAACAATTGTAATGACTTTGCCAACCACTGTTAATAACTTATCCGAACTCTAAAAATGACTTTGCCCAACAAATGTAATGACTTTGTCAACCACTGTTAATCACTTATCCGATTTCTAGAAATGACTTTGCCCAACAGTTGTAATTACTTTGCCAACCACTGTTAATCACTAATCCGAACTCTAAAAATGACTTTGCCCAACAATTGTAATGACTTTGCCAACCACTGTTAATCACTTATCCTACCTCTAAAAATGACTTTGACCAACAATTGTAATGACTTTTTCAACCACTGTTAATCACTTATCCGATTTCTAGAAATGACTTTGCCCAACAATTGTAATGACTTTGCCAACCACTGTTAATCACTAATCCGAACTCTAAAAATAACTTTGCCCAACCACTGTTAATCAATTATCCGACCTCTAAAAATGACTTTGCCCAGCAATTGTAATGACTTTGCCAACCACTGTTAATCACTTATCCGATTTCTAGAAATGACTTTGCCCAACAATTGTAATGACTTTGCCAACCATTGTTAATCACTTATCCGAACTCTAAAAATGACTTTGACCAACAATTGTAATGACTTTGTCAACCACTCTTAATCACTTATCCGATCTCTAGAAATGACTTTGCCCAACAATTGTAATGACTTTGCCAACCACTGTTAATCACTTATCCGATTCTAAAAATGACTTTGCCCAACAACTGTAATGACTTTGTCAACCACTGTTAATCACTTATCCGATTTCTAGAAAAGACTTTGCTCAACAACTGTAATTACTTTGCCAACCACTGTTAATGACTAATCCGAACTCTAAAAATGACTTTGCCCAACAATTGTAATGACTTTGTCAACCACTGTTAATCACTTATCCGATTTCTAGAAATGACTTTGCCCAACAATTGTAATGACTTTGCCAACCACTGTTAATCACTTATCCGATCTCTAGAAATGACTTTTCCCAACAATTGTAATGACTTTGCCAACCACTGTTAATCACTTATCCGAACTCTAAAAATGACTTTGACCAACAATTGTAATGACTTTGTCAACCACTGTTAATCACTTATCCGATCTCTAGAAATGACTTTGCCCAACAATTGTAATGACTTTGCGAACCACTGTAAAGCACTAATCCGAACTCTAAAAATGACTTTGCCCAACAATTGTAATGACTTTGTCAACCACTGTTAATCACTTATCCGATTTCTAGAAATGACTTTGCCCAACAATTGTAATGACTTTGCCAACCACTGTTAATCACTAATCCGAACTCTAAAAATAACTTTGCCCAACCACTGTTAATAACTTATCCGATCTCTAGAAATGACTTTGCCCAACAATTGTAATGACTTTGCCAACCACTGTTAAGCACTTATCCGAACTCTAAAAATGACTTTGACCAACAATTGTAATGACTTTGTCAACCACTGTTAATCACTTATCCGATCTCTAGAAATGACTTTGCCCAACAATTGTAATGACTTTGTCAACCACTCTTAATCACTTATCCGAACTCTAAAAATGACTTTGCACAACAATTGAAATGACTTTGCCAACCACTGTTAATCAATTATCCGACCTCTAAAAATGACTTTGCCCAGCAATTGTAATGACTTTGCAAACCACTGTTAATCACTAATCCGAACTCTAAAAATGACTTTGCCCAACAATTGTAATGACTTTGTCAACCACTGTTAATCACTTATCCGATTTCTAGAAATGACTTTGCCGAACAATTGTAATGACTTTGCCAACCACTGTTAATCACTTATCCGAACTCTAAAAATGACTTTGACCAACAATTGTAATGACTTTGTCAACCACTGTTAATCACTTATCCGATCTCTAGAAATGACTTTGCCCAACAATTGTAATGACTTTGCCAACCACTGTTAATCACTTATCCGACCTCTAAAAATGACTTTGCCCAACAATTGTAATGACTTTGTAAACCACTGTTAATCACTTATCCGATTTCTAGAAATGACTTTGCCCAACAATTGTAATTACTTTGCCAACCACTGTTAATCACTAATCCGAACTCTAAAAATGACTTTGACCAACAATTGTAATGACTTTGTCAACCACTGTTAATCACTTATCCGATCTTTAGAAATGACTTTGCCCAACAATTGTAATGACTTTGCCAACCACTGTTAATCACTTATCCGACCTCTAAAAATGACTTTGCCCAACAATTGTAATGACTTTGTAAACCACTGTTAATCACTTATCCGATTTCTAGAAATGACTTTGCCCAACAATTGTAATGACCTTGTCAACCACTGTTAATCACTTATCCGATTTCTAGAAATGACTTTGCCCAACAATTGTAATGACTTTGCCAACCACTGTTAATCACTTATCCGATCTCTAGAAATGACTTTTCCCAACAATTGTAATGACTTTGCCAACCACTGTTAATCACTTATCCGAACTCTAAAAATGACTTTGCCCAACAATTGTAATGACTTTGCCAACCACTGTTAAGCACTTATCCGAACTCTAAAAATGACTTTGACCAACAATTGTAATGACTTTGTCAACCACTGTTAATCACTTATCCGATTTCTAGAAATGACTTTGCCCAACAATTGTAATGACTTTGCCAACCACTGTTAATCACTAATCCGAACTCTAAAAATAACTTAGCCCAACCACTGTTAATCACTTATCCGATTTCTAGAAATGACTTTGCCCAACAATTGTAATGACCTTGTCAACCACTGTTAATCACTTATCCGATTTCTAGAAATGACTTTGCCCAACAATTGTAATGACTTTGCCAACCACTGTTAATCACTTATCCGATCTCTAGAAATGACTTTTCCCAACAATTGTAATGACTTTGCCAACCACTGTTAATCACTTATCCGAACTCTAAAAATGACTTTGCCCAACAATTGTAATGACTTTGCCAACCACTGTTAAGCACTTATCCGAACTCTAAAAATGACTTTGACCAACAATTGTAATGACTTTGTCAACCACTGTTAATCACTTATCCGATTTCTGGAAATGACTTTGCCCAACAATTGTAATGACTTTGCCAACCACTGTTAATCACTAATCCGAACTCTAAAAATAACTTAGCCCAACCACTGTTAATCACTTATCCGATTTCTAGAAATGACTTTGCCCAACAATTGTAATGACTTTGCCAACCACTGTTAATCACTAATCCGAACTCTAAAAATGACTTTGCCAACAATTGTAATGACTTTGTCAACCACTGTTAATAACTTATCCGATTTCTAGAAATGACTTTGCCCAACAATTGTAATGACTTTGCCAACCACTGTTAATCACTTATCCGAACTCTAAAAATGACTTTGACCAACAATTGTAATGACTTTGTCAACCACTCTTAATCACTTATCCGATCTCTAGAAATGACTTTGCCCAACAATTGTAATGACTTTGCCAACCACTGTTAATCACTTATCCGAACTCTAAAAATGACTTTGCCCAACAATTGTAATGACTTTGTCAACCACTGTTAATCACTTATCCGATTTCTAGAAATGACTTTGCCCAACAATTGTAATTACTTTGCCAACCACTGTTAATCACTAATCCGAACTCTAAAAATGACTTTGCCCAACAATTGTAATGACTTTGCAAACCACTGTTAATCACTTATCCGACCTCTAAAAATGACTTTGACCAACAATTGTAATGACTTTTTCAACCACTGTTAATCACTTATCCGATCTCTAGAAATGACTTTGCCCAACAATTGTAATGACTTTGCCAACCACTGTTAATCACTTATCCGACCTTTAAAAATGACTTTGCCCAACAATTGTAATTACTTTGTAAACCACTGTTAATCACTTATCCGATTTCTAGAAATGACTTTGCCCAACAATTGTAATTACTTTGCCAACCACTGTTAATCACTAATCCGAACTCTAAAAATGACTTTGCCCAACAATTGTAATGACTTTGTCAACCACTGTTAATCACTTATCCGATTTCTAGAAATGACTTTGCCCAACAATTGTAATGACTTTGCCAACCACTGTTAATCACTTATCCGATCTCTAGAAATGACTTTGCCCAACAATTGTAATGACTTTGCCAACCACTGTTAATCACTTATCCGATTTCTAGAAATGACTTTGACCAACAATTGTAATGACTTTGCCAACCACTGTTAATCACTTATCCGATCTCTAGAAATGACTTTGCCCAACAATTGTAATGACTTTGCCAACCACTGTTAATCACTTATCCGAACTCTAAAAATGACTTTGACCAACAATTGTAATGACTTTGTCAACCACTGTTAATCACTTATCCGATCTCTAGAAATGACTTTGCCCAACAATTGTAATGACTTTGCCAACCACTGTAAAGCACTAATCCGAACTCTAAAAATGACTTTGCCCAACAATTGTAATGACTTTGTCAACCACTGTTAATCACTTATCCGATTTCTAGAAATGACTTTGCCCAACAATTGTAATGACTTTGCCAACTACTGTTAATCACTTATCCGACCTCTAAAAATGACTTTGCCAAACAATTGTAATGACTTTGCTAACCACTGTTAAGCACTTATCCGAATTCTAGAAATGACTTTGCACAATAATTGAAATGACTTTGCCAACCACTGTTAATCAATTATCCGACCTCTAAAAATGACTTTGCCCAACAATTGTAATGACTTTGTCAACCACTGTTAATCACTTATCCGATCTCTAGAAATGACTTTGCCCAACAATTGAAATGACTTTGCCAACCACTGTTAATCACTTATCCGATTTCTAGAAATGACTTTGCCCAACAATTGTAATGACTTTGCCAACCACTGTTAATCACTTATCCGATCTCTAGAAATGACTTTTCCCAACAATTGTAATGACTTTGCCAACCACTGTTAATCACTTATCCGAACTCTAAAAATGACTTTGACCAACAATTGTAATGACTTTGTCAACCACTGTTAATCACTTATCCGATCTCTAGAAATGACTTTGCCCAACAATTGTAATGACTTTGCCAACCACTGTAAAGCACTAATCCGAACTCTAAAAATGACTTTGCCCAACAATTGTAATGACTTTGTCAACCACTGTTAATCACTTATCCGATTTCTAGAAATGACTTTGCCCAACAATTGTAATGACTTTGCCAACCACTGTTAATCACTTATCCGATCTCTAGAAATGACTTTGCCCAACAATTGTAATGACTTTGCCAACCACTGTTAATCACTTATCCGAACTCTAAAAATGACTTTGACCAACAATTGTAATGACTTTGCCAACCACTGTTAATCACTTATCCGATCTCTAGAAATGACTTTGCCCAACAATTGTAATGACTTTGCCAACCACTGTTAATCACTTATCCGAACTCTAAAAATGACTTTGCCCAACAATTGTAATGACTTTGCAAACCACTGTTAATCACTTATCCGAACTCTAAAAATGACTTTGCCCAACAATTGTAATGACTTTGCCAACCTCTGTTAAGCACTTATCCGAACTCTAAAAATGACTTTGCACAACAATTGAAATGACTTTGCCAACCACTGTTAATCAATTATCCGACCTCTAAAAATGACTTTGCCCAGCAATTGTAATGACTTTGCCAACCACTGTTAATCACTAATCCGAACTCTAAAATTGACTTTGCCCAACAATTGTAATGACTTTGTCAACCACTGTTAATCACTTATCCGATTTCTAGAAATGACTTTGCCCAACAATTGTAATGACTTTGCCAACCACTGTTAATCACTTATCCGAACTCTAAAAATGACTTTGACCAACAATTGTAATGACTTTGTCAACCACTGTTAATCACTTATCCGACCTTTAAAAAAGACTTTGCCCAACAATTGTAATGACTTTGTAAACCACTGTTAATCACTTATCCGAACTCTAAAAATGACTTTGCCCAACAATTGTAATTACTTTGCCAACCACTGTTAATCACTAATCCGAACTCTAAAAATGACTTTGCCCAACAATTGTAATGAATTTGTCAACCACTGTTAATCACTTATCCGATTTCTAGAAATGACTCTGCCCAACAATTGTAATGACTTTGCCAACCACTGTTAATAACTTATCCGATCTCTAGAAATGACTTTGCCCAACAATTGTAATGACTTTGCCAACCACTGTTAAGCACTTATCCGAACTCTAAAAATGACTTTGACCAACAATTGTAATGACTTTGTCAACCACTGTTAATCACTTATCCGATCTCTAGAAATGACTTTGCCCAACAATTGTAATGACTTTGCCAACCACTGTTAAGCACTTATCCGAACTCTAAAAATGACTTTGCACAACAATTGAAATGACTTTGCCAACCACTGTTAATCAATTATCCGACCTCTAAAAATGACTTTGCCCAACAATTGTAATGACTTTGTCAACCACTGTTAATCACTTATCCGATTTCTAGAAATGACTTTGCCCAACAATTGTAATGACTTTGCCAACCACTGTTAATCACTAATCCGAACTCTAAAAATAACTTAGCCCAACCACTGTTAATCAATTATCCGACCTCTAAAAATAACTTTGCCCAGCAATTGTAATGACTTTGCCAACCACTGTTAATCACTAATCCGAACTCTAAAAATGACTTTGCCAACAATTGTAATGACTTTGTCAACCACTGTTAATCACTTATCCGATTTCTAGAAATGACTTTGCCCAACAATTGTAATGACTTTGCCAACCACTGTTAATCACTTATCCGAACTCTAAAAATGACTTTGACCAACAATTGTAATGACTTTGTCAACCACTCTTAATCACTTATCCGATCTCTAGAAATGACTTTGCCCAACAATTGTAATGACTTTGCCAACCACTGTTAATCACTTATCCGAACTCTAAAAATGACTTTGCCCAACGATTGTAATGACTTTGTCAACCACTGTTAATCACTTATCCGATTTCTAGAAATGACTTTGCCCAACAATTGTAATGACTTTGCCAACCACTGTTAATCACTTATCCGATCTCTAGAAATGACTTTGCCCAACAATTGTAATGACTTTGCCAACCACTGTTAATCACTTATCCGAACTCTAAAAATGACTTTGACCAACAATTGTAATGACTTTGTCAACCACTGTTAATCACTTATCCGATCTCTAGAAATGACTTTGCCCAACAATTGTAATGACTTTGCCAACCACTGTTAAGCACTTATCCGAACTCTAAAAATGACTTTGCACAACAATTGAAATGACTTTGCTTACCACTGTTAATCACTAATCCGAACTCTAAAAATTACTTTGCCCAACAATTGTAATGACTTTGCCAACCACTGTTAATCACTTATCCGACCTCTAAAAATGACTTTGCCCAACAATTGTTATGACTTTGCCAACCACTGTTAATCACTTATCCGACCTCTAAAATGACTTTGCCTAACAAGTGTAATGACTTTGCCAACCACTGTTAAGCACTTATCCAGCCTCTAAAAATGACTTTGCACAACAATTGAAATGACTTTGCCAACCACTGTTAATCACTTATCCGACCTCTAAAAATGACTTTGCCTAACAAGTGTAATGACTTTGCCAACCACTGTTAAGCACTTATCCGGCCTCTAAAAATGACTTTGCACAACAATTGAAATGACTTTGCCAACCACTGTTAATCAATTATCAAACCTCTAAAAATGACTTTGCCTAACAAGTGTAATGACTTTGCCAACCACTGTTAATCACTTATCCGACCTCTAAAAATGACTTTGCCCAACAATTGTAATGACTTTGCCAACCACTGTTAATCACTTATCCGATCTCTAGAAATGACTTTGCCCAACAAATGTAATGACTTTGCCAACCACTGTTAATCACTTATCCGAACTCTAAAAATGACTTTGCCCAACAATTGTAATGACTTTGTCAACCACTGTTAATCACTTATCCGATCTCTAGAAATGACTTTGCCCAACAATTGAAATGACTTTGCCAACCACTGTTAATCAATTATCCGACCTCTAAAAATGACTTTGCCTAATAAGTGTAATGACTTTGTCAACCACTGTTAATCACTTATCCGGCCTCTAAAAATGACTTTGCACAACAATTGTAATTACTTTGCCAACCACTGTTAATCACTTATTCGATCTCTTGAAATGACTTTGCCAAACAATTGTAATGACTTTGCCAACCACTGTTAATCACTTATCCGACCTCTAAAAATGAATTTGCCCAACAATTGTAATGACTTTGCCAACCACTGTTAAGAACTTATCCGGCCTCTAAAAATGACTTTGCACAACAATTGTAATAACTTTGCCAACCACTGTTAATCACTTATTCGATCTCTTGAAATGACTTTGCCCAACAATTGTAATGACTTTGCCAACCACTGTTAATCACTTATCCGACCTCTAAAATGACTTTGCCAAACAATTGTAATGACTTTGCTAACCACTGTTAAGCACTTATCCGAATTCTAAAAATGACTTTGCACAACAATTGAAATGACTTTGCCAACCACTGTTAATCAATTATCCGACCTCTAAAATGACTTTGCCCAACAATTGTAATGACTTTGCCAACCACTGTTAATCACTAATCCGAACTCTAAAAATGACTTTGCCCAACAATTGTAATGACTTTGTCAACCACTGTTAATCACTAATCCGAACTCTAAAAATGACTTTGCCCAACAATTGTAATGACTTTGCCAACCACTGTTAATCACTTATCCGACCTCTAAAAATGAATTTGCCCAACAATTGTAATGACTTTGCCAACCACTGTTAAGAACTTATTCGATCTCTTGAAATGACTTTGCCCAACAATTGTAATGACTTTGCCAACCACTGTTAATCACTTATCCGACCTCTAAAAATGACTTTGCCAAACAATTGTAATGACTTTGCTAACCACTGTTAAGCACTTATCCGAATTCTAAAAATGACTTTGCACAACAATTGAAATGACTTTGCCAACCACTGTTAATCAATTATCCGACCTCTAAAAATGACTTTGCCCAACAATTGTAATGACTTTGCCAACCACAGTTAAGCACTTATCCGGCCTCTAAAAATGACTTTGCACAACAATTGAAATGACTTTGCCAACCACTGTTAATCAATTATCCGACCTCTAAAAATGACTTTGCCCAACAATTGTAATGACTTTGTCAACCACTGTTAATCACTTATCCGATCTCTAGAAATGACTTTGCCCAACAATTGAAATCGCTTTGCCAACCACTGTTAATCAATTATCCGACCTCTAAAAATGACTTTGCCTAATAAGTGTATTGACTTTGTCAACCACTGTTAATCACTTATCCGGCCTCTAAAAATGACTTTGCACAACAATTGTAATGACTTTGCCAACCACTGTTAATCACTTATTCGATCTCTTGAAATGACTTTGCCCAACAATTGTAATGACTTTGCCAACCACTGTTAATCACTTATCCGAACTCTAAAAATGACTTTGCCAAACAATTGTAATGACTTTGCTAACCACTGTTAAGCACTTATCCGAATTCTAAAAATGACTTTGCACAACAATTGAAATGACTTTGCCAACCACTGTTAATCACTTATCCGATCTCTTGAAATGACTTTGCCCAACAATTGTAATGACTTTGCCAACCACTGTTAATCACTTATCCGACCTCTAAAAATTACTTTGCTTAGCAATTGTAATAACTTTGCCAACCACTGTTAATCACTAATCCGAACTCTAAAAATGACTTTGCCCAACAATTGTAATGACTTTGTCAACCACTGTAAATCACTTATCCGATTTCTAGAAATGACTTTGCCCAACAATTGTAATGACTTTGTCAACCACTGTTAATCACTTATCCGATCTCTAGAAATGACTTTGCCCAACAATTGTAATGACTTTGCCAACCACTGTTAATCACTTATCCGACCTCTAGAAATGACTTTGCCCAACAATTGTAATGACTTTGCCAACCACTGTTAATCACTTATCCGATCTTTAGAAATGACTTTGCCAAACAATTGTAATGACTTTGCCAACCACTGTTAATCACTTATCCGAACTCTAAAAATGACTTTGACCAACAATTGTAATGACTTTGTCAACCACTGTTAATCACTTATCCGATCTTTAGAAATGACTTTGCCCAACAATTGTAATGACTTTGCCAACCACTGTTAATCACTTATCCGACCTCTAAAAATGACTTTGCCCAACAATTGTAATGACTTTGTCAACCACTGTTAATCACTTATCCGATTTCTAGAAATGACTTTGCCCAACAATTGTAATTACTTTGCCAACCACTGTTAATCACTTATCCGAACTCTAAAAATGACTTTGACCAACAATTGTAATGACTTTGTCAACCACTGTTAATCACTTATCCGATCTTTAGAAATGACTTTGCCCAACAATTGTAATGACTTTGCCAACCACTGTTAATCACTTATCCGACCTCTAAAAATGACTTTGCCCAACAATTGTAATGACTTTGTCAACCACTGTTAATCACTTATCCGATTTCTAGAAATGACTTTGCCCAACAATTGTAATTACTTTGCCAACCACTGTTAATCACTTATCCGACCTCTAAAAATGACTTTGCCCAACAATTGTAATGACTTTGCCAACCACTGTTAATCACTAATCCGACCTCTAAAAATGACTTTGCCAAACAATTGTAATGACTTTGCTAACCACTGTTAAGCACTTATCCGAATTCTAAAAATGACTTTGCACAACAATTGAAATGACTTTGCCAACCACTGTTAATCACTTATCCGATCTCTTGAATGACTTTGCCCAACAATTGTAATGACTTTGCCAACCACTGTTAATCACTTATCCGACCTCTAAAAATGACTTTGCCCAGCAATTTTAATGACTTTGCCAACCACTGTTAATCACTAATCCGAACTCTAAAAATGACTTTGCCCAACAATTGTAATGACTTTGTCAACCACTGTAAATCACTTATCCGATTTCTAGAAATGACTTTGCCCAACAATTGTAATGACTTTGTCAACCACTGTTAATCACTTATCCGATCTCTAGAAATGACTTTGCCCAACAATTGTAATGACTTTGCCAACCACTGTTAATCACTTATCCGACCTCTAGAAATGACTTTGCCCAACAATTGTAATGACTTTGCCAACCACTGTTAATCACTTATCCGATCTTAAGAAATGACTTTGCCAAACAATTGTAATGACTTTGCCAACCACTGTTAATCACTTATCCGAACTCTAAAAATGACTTTGACCAACAATTGTAATGACTTTGTCAACCACTGTTAATCACTTATCCGATCTCTAGAAATGACTTTGCCCAACAATTGTAATGACTTTGCCAACCACTGTTAATCACTTATCCGACCTCTAAAAATGACTTTGCCCAACAATTGTAATGACTTTGTCAACCACTGTTAATCACTTATCCGATTTCTAGAAATGACTTTGCCCAACAATTGTAATTACTTTGCCAACCACTGTTAATCACTTATCCGACCTCTAAAAATGACTTTGCCCAACAATTGTAATGACTTTGCCAACCACTGTTAATCACTTATCCGATCTCTAGAAATGACTTTGCCCAACAAATGTAATGACTTTGCCAACCACTGTTAATCACTTATCCGAACTCTAAAAATGACTTTGACCAACAATTGTAATGACTTTGTCAACCACTGTTAATCACTTATCCGATCTCTTGAAATGACTTTGCCCAACAATTGTAATGACTTTGCCAACCACTGTTAATCACTTATCCGACCTCTAAAAATGACTTTGCCAAACAATTGTAATGACTTTGCTAACCACTGTTAAGCACTTTTCCGAATTCTAAAAATGACTTTGCACAACAATTGAAATGACTTTGCCAACCACTGTTAATCAATTATCCGACCTCTAAAAATGACTTTGCCCAACAATTGTAATGACTTTGCCAGCCACAGTTAAGCACTTATCCGGCCTCTAAAAATGACTTTGCACAACAATTGAAATGATTTTGCCAACCACTGTTAATCAATTATCCGACCTCTAAAAATGACTTTGCCCAACAATTGTAATGACTTTGTCAACCACTGTTAATCACTTATCCGATTTCTAGAAATGACTTTGCCCAACAATTGTAATTACTTTGCCAACCACTGTTAATCACTTATCCGACCTCTAAAAATGACTTTGCCCAACAATTGTAATGACTTTGCCAACCACTGTTAATCACTTATCCGATCTCTAGAAATGACTTTGCCCAACAAATGTAATGACTTTGCCAACCACTGTTAATCACTTATCCGAA
Source organism: Brachionus asplanchnoidis (assembly GCA_025491095.1). Lineage (NCBI taxonomy): Eukaryota > Metazoa > Rotifera > Eurotatoria > Ploima > Brachionidae > Brachionus > Brachionus asplanchnoidis. Next base: position 151,975 of record JAILYF010000101.1, on the reverse strand, counting down.
CTCTAAAAATGACTTTGACCAACAATTGTAATGACTTTGTCAACCACTGTTAATCACTTATCCGATCTCTTGAAATGACTTTGCCCAACAATTGTAATGACTTTGCCAACCACTGTTAATCACTTATCCGACCTCTAAAATGACTTTGCCAAACAATGTAATGACTTTGCTAACCACTGTTAAGCACTTATCCGAATTCTAAAAATGACTTTGCACAACAATTGAAATGACTTCGCCAACCACTGTTAATCAATTATCCGACCTCTAAAAATGACTTTGCCCAACCAATTGTAATGACTTTGCCAGCCACAGTTAAGCACTTATCCGGCCTCTAAAAATGACTTTGCACAACAATTGTAATGACTATGCCAACCACTGTTAATCACTTATCCGACCTCTAAAAATGACTTTGCCAAACAATTGTAATGACTTTGCTAACCACTGTTAAGCACTTATCCGAATTCTAAAAATGACTTTGCACAACAATTGAAATGACTTTGCCAACCACTGTTAATCACTTATCCGATCTCTTGAAATGACTTTGCCCAACAATTGTAATGACTTTGCCAACCACTGTTAATCACTTATCCGACCTCTAAAAATGACTTTGCCCAGCAATTGTAATGACTTTGCCAACCACTGTTAATCACTAATCCGAACTCTAAAAATGACTTTGCCCAACAATTGTAATGACTTTGTCAACCACTGTAAATCACTTATCCGATTTCTAGAAATGACTTTGCCCAACAATTGTAATGACTTTGTCAACCACTGTTAATCACTTATCCGATCTCTAGAAAAGACTTTGCCCAACAATTGTAATGACTTTGCCAACCACTGTTAATCACTTATCCGACCTCTAGAAATGACTTTGCCCAACAATTGTAATGACTTTGCCAACCACTGTTAATCACTTATCCGATCTTTAGAAATGACTTTGCCAAACAATTGTAATGACTTTGCCAACCACTGTTAATCACTTATCCGAACTCTAAAAATGACTTTGACCAACAATTGTAATGACTTTGTCAACCACTGTTAATCACTTATCCGATCTCTAGAAATGACTTTGCCCAACAATTGTAATGACTTTGCCAACCACTGTTAATCACTTATCCGACCTCTAAAAATGACTTTGCCCAACAATTGTAATGACTTTGTCAACCACTGTTAATCACTTATCCGATTTCTAGAAATGACTTTGCCCAACAATTGTAATTACTTTGCCAACCACTGTTAATCACTTATCCGACCTTAAAAATGACTTTGCCCAACAATTGTAATGACTTTGCCAACCACTGTTAAGCACTTATCCGATCTCTAGAAATGACTTTGCCCAAACAAATGTAATGACTTTGCCAACCCCCTGTTAATCACTTATCCGAACTCTAAAAATGACTTTGACCAACAATTGTAATGACTTTGTCAACCACTGTTAATCACTTATCCGATCTCTTGAAATAGACTTTGCCCAACAATTGTAATGACTTTGCCAACCACTGTTAATCACTTATCCGACATCTAAAAATGACTTTGCCAAACAATTGTAATGACTTTGCTAACCACTGTTAAGCACTTTTCCGAATTCTAAAATGACTTTGCACAACAATTGAAATGACTTTGCCAACCACTGTTAATCAATTATCCGACCTCTAAAAATGACTTTGCCCAACAATTGTAATGACTTTGCCAGCCACAGTTAAGCACTTATCCGGCCTCTAAAAATGACTTTGCACAACAATTGAAATGACTTTGCCAACCACTGTTAATCAATTATCGACCTCTAAAAATGACTTTGCCCAACAATTGTAATGACTTTGTCAACCACTGTTAATCACTTATCCGATTTCTAGAAATGACTTTGCCCAACAATTGTAATGACTTTGCCAACCACTGTTAATCACTTATCCGACCTCTAAAATGACTTTGCCCAACAATTGTAATGACTTTGCCAACCACTGTTAATCACTTATCCGATCTCTAGAAATGACTTTGCCCAACAAATGTAATGACTTTGCCAACCACTGTTAATCAATTATCCGACCTCTAAAATGACTTTGCCCAACAATTGTAATGACTTTGTCAACCACTGTTAATCACTTATTCCGATCTCTAGAAATGACTTTGCCCAACAATTGAAATGACTTTGCCAACCACTGTTAATCAATTATCCGACCTCTAAAATGACTTTGCCTATAAGTGTAATGACTTTGTCAACCACTGTTAATCACTTATCCGACCTCTAAAAATGACTTTGCCCAACAATTGTAATGACTTTGCAAACCACTGTTAATCACTTATCCGACCTCTAAAAATGACTTTGCCCAACAATTGTAATGACTTTGCCAACCACTGTTAATCACTTATCCGACCTCTAAAAATGACTTTGCACAACAATTGAAATGACTTTGCCAACCACTGTTAATCAATTATCCGACCTCTAAAAATGACTTTGCCTTATAAGTGTAATGACTTTGTCAACCACTGTTAATCACTTATCCGACCTCTAAAAATGACTTTGCCCAACAATTGTAATGACTTTGCAAACCACTGTTAATCACTTATCCGACCTCTAGAAAGACTTTGCCCAACAATTGTAATGACTTTGCCAACCACTGTTAATCACTTATCCGACCTCTAGAAATGACTTTGCCCAACAATTGTAATGACTTTGCCAACCACTGTTAATCACTTATCCGATCTTTAGAAATGACTTTGCCAAACAATTGTAATGACTTTGCCAACCACTGTTAATCACTTATCCGAACTCTAAAATGACTTTGACCAACAATTGTAATGACTTTGTCAACCACTGTTAATCACTTATCCGATCTCTAGAAATGACTTTGCCCAACAATTGTAATGACTTTGCCAACCACTGTTAATCACTTATCCGACCTCTAAAATGACTTTGCCCAACAATTGTAATGACTTGTCAACCACTGTTAATCACTTATCCGATTTCTAGAAATGACTTTGCCCAACAATTGTAATTACTTTGCCAACCACTGTTAATCACTTATCCGACCTCTAAAAATGACTTTGCCCAACAATTGTAATGACTTTGCCAACCACTGTTAAGCACTTATCCGATCTCTAGAAATGACTTTGCCCAACAAATGTAATGACTTTGCCAACCACTGTTAATCACTTATCCGAACTCTAAAAATGACTTTGACCAACAATTGTAATGACTTTGTCAACCACTGTTAATCACTTATCCGATCTCTTGAAATGACTTTGCCCAACAATTGTAATGACTTTGCCAACCACTGTTAATCACTTATCCGACCTCTAAAAATGACTTTGCCTTATAAGTGTAATGACTTTGTCAACCACTGTTAATCACTTTTCCGAATTCTAAAAATGACTTTGCACAACAATTGAAATGACTTTGCCAACCACTGTTAATCAATTATCCGACCTCTAAAAATGACTTTGCCCAACAATTGTAATGACTTTGCCAGCCACAGTTAAGCACTTATCCGGCCTCTAAAAAGGACTTTGCACAACAATTGAAATGACTTTGCCAACCACTGTTAATCAATTATCCGACCTCTAAAAATGACTTTGCCCAACAATTGTAATGACTTTGTCAACCACTGTTAATCACTTATCCGATTTCTAGAAATGACTTTGCCCAACAATTGTAATGACTTTGCCAACCACTGTTAATCACTTATCCGACCTCTAAAAATGACTTTGCCCAACAATTGTAATGACTTGCCAACCACTGTTAATCACTTATCCGATCTCTAAATGACTTTGCCAACAATGTAATGACTTTGCCAACCACTGTTAATCATTATCCGACTCTAAAAATGACTTTGCCCAACAATTGTAATGACTTTGTAACCACTGTTAATCACTTATCCGACTCTAAAATGACTTTGCCCAACAATTGTAATGACTTTGCCAACCACTGTTAATCATTATCCGACTCTAAAAATGACTTTGCCCAACAATTGTAATGACTTTGCCAACCACTGTTAATCACTTATCCGATCTCTAGAAATGACTTTGCCCAACAATTGTAATGACTTTGCCAACCACTGTTAATCATTATCCGAACTCTAAAAATGACTTTGCCAACAATTGTAATGACTTTGCCAACCACTGTTAATCACTTATCCGACCTCTAAAATGACTTTGCCCAACAATTGTAATGACTTTGCAACCACTGTTAATCACTTATCCGACTCTAAAATGACTTTGCCCAACAATTGTAATGACTTTGCCAACCACTGTTAATCACTTGTCCGACCTCTAAAAATGACTTTGCACAACAATTGAAATGACTTTGCCAACCACTGTTAATCACTTATCCGATCTCTTGAAATGACTTTGCCCAACAATTGTAATGACTTTGCCAACCACTGTTAATCACTTATCCGACCTCTAAAAATGACTTTGCCCAGCAATTGTAATGACTTTGCCAACCACTGTTAATCATATATCCGAACTCTAAAAATGACTTTGCCCAACAATTGTAATGACTTTGTCAACCACTGTAAATCACTTATCCGATTTCTAGAAATGACTTTGCCCAACAATTGTAATGACTTTGTCAACCACTGTTAATCACTTATCCGATCTCTAGAAAAGACTTTGCCCAACAATTGTAATGACTTTGCCAACCACTGTTAATCATTATCCGACCTCTAGAAATGACTTTGCCCAACAATTGTAATGACTTTGCCAACCACTGTTAATCACTTATCCGATCTTTAGAAATGACTTTGCCAAACAATTGTAATGACTTTGCCAACCACTGTTAATCACTTATCCGAACTCTAAAAAATGACTTTGACCCAACAATTGTAATGACTTTGTCAACCACTGTTAATCACTTATCCGATCTCTAGAAATGACTTTGCCCAACAATTGTAATGACTTTGCCAACCACTGTTAATCACTTATCCGACCTCTAAAAATGACTTTGCCCAACAATTGTAATGACTTTGTCAACCACTGGTAATCACTTATCCGATTTCTAGAAATGACTTTGCCCAACAATTGTAATTACTTTGCCAACCACTGTTAATCACTTATCCGACCTCTAAAAATGACTTTGCCCACAATTGTAATGACTTTGCCAACCACTGTTAAGCACTTATCCGATCTCTAGAAATGACTTTGGCCCAACAAATGTAATGACTTTGCCAACCACTGTTAATCACTTATCCGAACTCTAAAAATGACTTTGACCAACAATTGTAATGACTTTGTCAACCACTGTTAATCACTTATCCGATCTCTTGAAATGACTTTGCCCAACAATTGTAATGACTTTGCCAACCACTGTTAATCACTTATCCGACCTCTAAAAATGACTTTGCCAAACAATTGTAATGACTTTGCTAACCACTGTTAAGCACTTTTCCGAATTCTAAAAATGACTTTGCACAACAATTGAAATGACTTTGCCAACCACTGTTAATCAATTATCCGACCTCTAAAAATGACTTTGCCCAACAATTGTAATGACTTTGCCAGCCATAGTTAAGCACTTATCCGGCCTCTAAAATGACTTTGCACAACAATTGAAATGACTTTGCCAACCACTGTTAATCAATTATCCGACCTCTAAAATGACTTTGCCCAACAATTGTAATGACTTTGTCAACCACTGTTAATCACTTATCCGATTTCTAGAAATGACTTTGCCCAACAATTGTAATGACTTTGCCAACCACTGTTAATCACTTATCCGACCTCTAAAAATGACTTTGCCCAACAATTGTAATGACTTTGCCAACCACTGTTAATCACTTATCCGATCTCTAGAAATGACTTTGCCCAACAAATGTAATGACTTTGCCAACCACTGTTAATCAATTATCCGACCTCAAAAAATGACTTTGCCCAACAATTGTAATGACTTTGTCAACCACTGTTAATCACTTATCCGATCTCTAGAAATGACTTTGCCCAACAATTGAAATGACTTTGCCAACCACTGTTAATCAATTATCCGACCTCTAAAAATGACTTTGCCTTATAAGTGTAATGACTTTGTCAACCACTGTTAATCACTTATCCGACCTCTAAAAATGACTTTGCCCAACAATTGTAATGACTTTGCAAACCACTGTTAATCACTTATCCGACCTCTAAAAATGACTTTGGCCCAACAATTGTAATGACTTTGCCAACCACTGTTAATCACTTATCCGACCTCTAAAAATGACTTTGCACAACAATTGAAATGACTTTGCCAACCACTGTTAAGCACATATCCGAACTCTAAAAATGACTTTGCACAACAATTGAAATGACTTTGCCAACCACTGTGAATCACTTATCCGAACTCTAAAATGACTTTGACCAACAATTGTAATGACTTTGTCAACTACTGTTAATCACTTATCCGATCTCTAGAAATGACTTTGCCCAACAATTGTAATGACTTTGCCAACCACTGTTAATCACTTATCCGACCTCTAAAAATGACTTTGCCCAACAATTGTAATGACTTTGTCAACCACTGTTAATCACTTATCCGATTTCTAGAAATGACTTTGCCCAACAATTGTAATTACTTTGCCAACCACTGTTAATCACTTATCCGACCTCTAAAAATGACTTTGCCAAACAATTGTAATGACTTTGCTAACCACTGTTAAGCACTTATCCGAATTCTAAAAATGACTTTGCACAACAATTGAAATGACTTTGCCAACCACTGTTAATCAATTATCCGACCTCTAAAAATGACTTTGCCCAACAATTGTAATGACTTTGCCAGCCACAGTTAAGCACTTATCCGGCCTCTAAAAATGACTTTGCACAACAATTGAAATGACTTTGCCAACCACTGTTAATCAATTATCCGAGCTCTAAAAATGACTTTGCCCAACAATTGTAATGACTTTGTCAACCACTGTTAATCACTTATCCGATCTCTAGAAATGACTTTGCCCAACAATTGAAATGACTTTGCCAACCACTGTTAATCAATTATCCGACCTCTAAAAATGACTTTGCCTTATAAGTGTAATGACTTTGTCAACCACTGTTAATCACTTATCCGACCTCTAAAAATGACTTTGCCCAACAATTGTAATGACTTTGCCAACCACTGTTAATCACTTATCCGACCTCTAAAAATGACTTTGCCCAACAATTGTAATGACTTGCCAACCACTGTTAATCACTTATCCGACCTCTAAAAATGACTTTGCCCAACAATTGTAATGACTTTGCCAACCACTGTTAAGCACATATCCGAACTCTAAAAATGACTTTGCACAACAATTGAAATGACTTTGCCAACCACTGTTAATCACTTATCCGAACTCTAAAAATGACTTTGACCAACAATTGTAATGACTTTGTCAACCACTGTTAATCACTTATCCGATCTCTAGAAATGACTTTGCCCAACAATTGTAATGACTTTGCCAACCACTGTTAATCACTTATCCGACCTCTAAAAATGACTTTGCCCAACAATTGTAATGACTTTGTCAACCACTGTTAATCACTTATCCGATTTCTAGAAATGACTTTGCCCAACAATTGTAATTACTTTGCCAACCTCTGTTAATCACTAATCCGAACTCTAAAAATGACATTGCCCAACAATTGTAATGACTTTGTCAACCACTGTTAATCACTTATCCGATTTCTAGAAATGACTTTGCCCAACAATATTAATGACTTTGCCAACCACTGTTAATAACTTATCCGATCTCTAGAAATGACTTTGCCCAACAATTGTAATGACTTTGCCAACCACTGTTAAGCACTTATCCGAACTCTAAAAATGACTTTGACCAACAATTGTAATGACTTTGTCAACCACTGTTAATAACTTATCCGATCTCTAGAAATGACTTTGCCCAACAATTGTAATGACTTTGCCAACCACTGTTAAGCACTTATCCGAACTCTAAAAATGACTTTGACCAACAATTGTAATGACTTTGTCAACCACTGTTAATCACTTATCCGATCTCTAGAAATGACTTTGCCCAACAATTGTAATGACTTTGCCAACCACTGTTAAGCACTTATCAGAACTCTAAAAATGACTTTGCACAACAATTGAAATGACTTTGCCAACCACTGTTAATCAATTATCCGACCTCTAAAAATGACTTTGCCCAAAAATTGTAATGACTTTGTCAACCACTGTTAATCACTTATCCGATTTCCAGAAATGACTTTGCCCAACAATTGTAATGACTTTGCCAACCACTGTTAATCACTAATCCGAACTCTAAAAATGACTTTGCCCAACCACTGTTAATCACTTATCCGATTTCTAGAAATGACTTTGCCCAACAATTGTAATTACTTTGCCAACCTCTGTTAATCACTAATCCGAACTCTAAAAATGACATTGCCCAACAATTGTAATGACTTTGTCAACCACTGTTAATCACTTATCCGATTTCTAGAAATGACTTTGCCCAACAATATTAATGACTTTGCCAACCACTGTTAATAACTTATCCGATCTCTAGAAATGACTTTGCCCAACAATTGTAATGACTTTGCCAACCACTGTTAAGCACTTATCCGAACTCTAAAAATGACTTTGACCAACAATTGTAATGACTATGTCAACCACTGTTAATAACTTATCCGATCTCTAGAAATGACTTTGCCCAACAATTGTAATGACTTTGCCAACCACTGTTAAGCACTTATCCGAACTCTAAAAATGACTTTGACCAACAATTGTAATGACTTTGTCAACCACTGTTAATCACTTATCCGATCTCTAGAAATGACTTTGCCCAACAATTGTAATGACTTTGCCAACCACTGTTAAGCACTTATCAGAACTCTAAAAATGACTTTGCACAACAATTGAAATGACTTTGCCAACCACTGTTAATCAATTATCCGACCTCTAAAAATGACTTTGCCCAGCGATTGTAATGACTTTGCCAACCATTGTTAATCACTAATCCGAACTCTAAAAATGACTTTGCCCAACAATTGTAATGACTTTGCCAACCACTGTTAATCACTTATCCGAACTCTAAAAATGACTTTGACCAACAATTGTAATGACTTTGTCAACCACTGTTAATCACTTATCCGATCTCTAGAAATGACTTTGCCCAACAATTGTAATGACTTTGCCAACCACTGTTAATCACTTATCCGACCTCTAAAAATGACTTTGCCCAACAATTGTAATGACTTTGTCAACCACTGTTAATCACTTATCCGATTTCTAGAAATGACTTTGCCCAGCAATTGTAATGACTTTGCCAACCATTGTTAATCACTAATCCGAACTCTAAAAATGACTTTGCCCAACAATTGTAATGACTTTGCCAACCACTGTTAATCACTTATCCGAACTCTAAAAATGACTTTGACCAACAATTGTAATGACTTTGTCAACCACTGTTAATCACTTATCCGATCTCTAGTAATGACTTTGCCCAACAATTGTAATGACTTTGCCAACCACTGTTAATCACTTATCCGACCTCTAAAAATGACTTTGCCCAACAATTGTAATGACTTTGTCAACCACTGTTAATCACTTATCCGATTTCTAGAAATGACTTTGCCCAACAATTGTAATGACTTTGCCAACCACTGTTAATCACTTATCCGATCCCTAGAAATGACTTTGCCCAACAATTGTAATGACTTCGCCAACCACTGTTAATCACTTATCCGATCTCTAAAAATGACTTTGCCCAACAATTGTAATGACTTTGTCAACCACTGTTAATCACTAATCCGAACTCTAAAAATGACTTTGCCCAACAATTGTAATGACTTTGCCAACCACTGTTAAGCACTTATCCGAATTCTAAAAATGACTTTGCCCAACAATTGCAATGACTTTGCTTACCACTATTAATCACTAATCCGAACTCTAAAAATGACTTTGCCCAACAATTGTAATGACTTTGCCAACCACTGTTAATCACTAATCCGACCTCTAAAAATGACTTTGCCTAACAAGTGTAATGCCTTTGCCAACCACTGTTAAGCACTTATCCGGCCTCTAAAAATGACTTTGCACAACAATTGAAATGACTTTGCCAACCACTGTTAATCAATTATCCGACCTCTAAAATGACTTTGCCCAACAATTGAAATGACTTTGCTAACCACTGTTAAGCACTTATCCGACCTCTAAAAATGACTTTGCACAACAATTAAATTGACTTTTCCAACCACTGTTAATCACTTATCCGACCTCTAAAAATGACTTTGCCAAACAATTGTAATGACTTTGCTAACCACTGTTAATCACTTATCCAACCTCTGAAAATAACTTTGACCAACAATTGTAATGACTTTGCCAACCACTGTAAATCACTTATCCGAACTCTAAAAATGACTTTGCACAACAATTAAATTGACTTTGCCAACCACTGTTTATCACTTATCCGATTTCTAGAAATGACTTTGCCCAACAATTGTAATGACTTTACCAACCACTGTTAATCACTTATCCGATCTCTAAAAATGACTTTGACCAACAATTCTATTGACTTTGCCAACTACTGTTAATCACTTATCCGATCTCTAGAAATGACTTTGCCCAACAATTGTAATGACTTTGCCAACCACTGTTAATCACTTATCCGACCTCTAAAAATGACTTTGCCCAACAATTGTAATGACTTTGCCAAACACTGTTAATCACTTATCCGACCTCTAAAAATGACTTTGCCCAACAATTGTAATGACTTTGTCAACCACTGTTAATCACTTATCCGATTTCTAGAAATGACTTTGCCCAACAATTGTAATGACTTTGCCAAACACTGTTAATCACTTATCCGACCTCTAAAAATGACTTTGCCCAACAATTGAAATGACTTTGTCAACCACTGTTAATCACTTATCCGATTTCTAGAAATGACTTTGCCCAACAATTGTAATGACTTTGCCAAACACTGTTAATCACTTATCCGACCTCTAAAAATTACTTTGCCCAACAATTGTAATGACTTTGCAAACCACTGTTAATCACTTATCCGACCTCTAAAAATGACTTTGCCTAACAATCGTAATGACTTTGCCAACCACTGTTAATCACTTATCCGACCTCTAAAAATGACCTTGCCTAACAAGTGCAATGACTTTGTCAACCACTGTTAATCAATTATCCGACCTCTAAAAATGACTTTGCCCAACAATTGTAATGACTTTACCAACCACTGTTAATCACTAATCCGAACTCTAAAAATGACTTTGCCCAACAATTGTAATGACTTTGCCAAACACTGTTAATCACTTATCCGACCTCTAAAAATGACTTTGCCCAACAATTGTAATGACTTTGCCAACCACTGTTAATCACTTATCCGACCTCTAAAAATGACTTTGCCTAACAATTGTAATGACTTTGCCAACCACTGTTAATCACTTATCCGGCCTCTAAAAATGAATTTGCCTAACAAGTGTAATGACTTTGTCAACAACTGTTAATCAATTATCCGACCTCTAAAAATGACTTTGCCCAACAATTGTAATGACTTTGCCAACCACTGTTAAGCACTTATCCGATTTCTAGAAATGACTTTGCCCAACAATTGTAATGACTTTGCCAAACACTGTTAATCACTTATCCGACCTCTAAAAATTACTTTGCCCAACAATTGTAATGACTTTGCAAACCACTGTTAATCACTTATCCGACCTCTAAAAATGACTTTGCCTAACAATCGTAATGACTTTGCCAACCACTGTTAATCACTTATCCGACCTCTAAAAATGACCTTGCCTAACAAGTGCAATGACTTTGTCAACCACTGTTAATCACTTATCCGACCTCTAAAAATGACTTTGCCTAACAATCGTAATGACTTTGCCAACCACTGTTAAGCACTTATCCGGCCTCTAAAAATGACTTTGCACAACAATTGAAATGACTTTGCCAACCACTGTTAATCAATTATCCGACCTCTAAAAATGACTTTGCCCAACAATTGAAATGACTTTGCTAACCACTGTTAAGCACTTATCCGACCTCTAAAAATGACTTTGCACAACAATTAAATTGACTTTTCCAACCACTGTTAATCACTTATCCGACCTCTAAAAATGACTTTGCCAAACAATTGTAATGACTTTGCTAACCACTGTTAATCACTTATCCAACCTCTGAAAATAACTTTGACCAACAATTGTAATGACTTTGCCAACCACTGTAAATCACTTATCCGAACTCTAAAAATGACTTTGCACAACAATTAAATTGACTTTGCCAACCACTGTTTATCACTTATCCGATTTCTAGAAATGACTTTGCCCAACAATTGTAATGACTTTACCAACCACTGTTAATCACTTATCCGATCTCTAAAAATGACTTTGACCAACAATTCTATTGACTTTGCCAACTACTGTTAATCACTTATCCGATCTCTAGAAATGACTTTGCCCAACAATTGTAATGACTTTGCCAACCACTGTTAATCACTTATCCGACCTCTAAAAATGACTTTGCCCAACAATTGTAATGACTTTGCCAAACACTGTTAATCACTTATCCGACCTCTAAAAATGACTTTGCCCAACAATTGTAATGACTTTGTCAACCACTGTTAATCACTTATCCGATTTCTAGAAATGACTTTGCCCAACAATTGTAATGACTTTGCCAAACACTGTTAATCACTTATCCGACCTCTAAAAATGACTTTGCCCAACAATTGAAATGACTTTGTCAACCACTGTTAATCACTTATCCGATTTCTAGAAATGACTTTGCCCAACAATTGTAATGACTTTGCCAAACACTGTTAATCACTTATCCGACCTCTAAAAATTACTTTGCCCAACAATTGTAATGACTTTGCAAACCACTGTTAATCACTTATCCGACCTCTAAAAATGACTTTGCCTAACAATCGTAATGACTTTGCCAACCACTGTTAATCACTTATCCGACCTCTAAAAATGACCTTGCCTAACAAGTGCAATGACTTTGTCAACCACTGTTAATCAATTATCCGACCTCTAAAAATGACTTTGCCCAACAATTGTAATGACTTTACCAACCACTGTTAATCACTAATCCGAACTCTAAAAATGAATTTGCCTAACAAGTGTAATGACTTTGTCAACCACTGTTAATCAATTATCCGACCTCTAAAAATGACTTTGCCCAACAATTGTAATGACTTTGTCAACCACTGTTAATCAATTATCCGACCTCTAAAAATGACTTTGCCCAACAATTGTAATGACTTTGCCAACCACTGTTAAGCACTTATCCTGCCTCTAAAAATGACTTTGCCCAACAATTGAAATGACTTTGCCAACCACTGTTAATCACTTATCCGACCTCTAAAAATGACTTTGCCCAACAATTGTAATGACTTTGCCAACCACTGTTAAGCACTTATCCGACCTCTAAAAATGACTTTGCACAACAATTGAAATGACTTTGCTAACCACTGTTAAGCACTTATCCGACCTCTAAAAATGACTTTGCCCAACAATTGTAATGACTTTGCCAACCACTGTTAAGCACTTATCCGAATTCTAAAAATGACTTTGCACAACAATTGAAATGACTTTGCCAACCACTGTTAATCAATTATCCGACCTCTAAAAATGACTTTGCCCAACAATTGTAATGACTTTGCCAACCACTGTTAAGCACTTATCCGGCCTCTAAAAATGACTTTGCCCAACAATTGTAATGACTTTGCTAACCACTGTTAATCAATTATCCGACCTCTAAAAATGACTTTGCCCAACAATTGTATGATTTTGCTAACCACTGTTAAGCACTTATCCGACCTCTAAAAATGACTTTGCACAACAATTGAAATGACTTTGCCAACCACTGTTAATCAATTATCCGACCTCTAAAAATGACTTTGCCCAACAATTGTAATGACTTTGCTAACCACTGTTAAGCACTTATCCGACCTCTAAAAATGACTTTGCCCAACAATTGTAATGACTTTGCCAACCACTGTTAATCACTTATCCGATCTCTTGAAATGACTTTGCCCAACAATTGTAATGACTTTGCTAACCACTGTTAAGCACTTATCCGAATTCTAAAAATGACTTTGCCCAACAATTGTAATGACTTTGCCAACCACTGTTAATCAATTATCCGACCTCTAAAAATGACTTTGCCCAACAATTGTAATTACTTTGCCAACCACTGTTAAGCACTTATCCGGCCTCTAAAAATGACTTTGCCCAACAATTGTAATGACTTTGCTAACCACTGTTAATCAATTATCCGACCTCTAAAAATGACTTTGCCCAACAATTGTATGATTTTGCTAACCACTGTTAAGCACTTATCCGACCTCTAAAAATGACTTTGCACAACAATTGAAATGACTTTGCCAACCACTGTTAATCAATTATCCGACCTCTAAAAATGACTTTGCCCAACAATTGTAATGACTTTGCTAACCACTGTTAAGCACTTATCCGACCTCTTAAAATGACTTTGCCCAACAATTGTAATGACTTTGCCAACCACTGTTAATCACTTATCCGATCTCTTGAAATGACTTTGCCCAACAATTGTAATGACTTTGCTAACCACTGTTAAGCACTTATCCGAATTCTAAAAATGACTTTGCCCAACAATTGTAATGACTTTGCCAACCACTGTTAATCAATTATCCGACCTCTAAAAATGACTTTGCCCAACAATTGTAATTACTTTGCCAACCACTGTTAAGCACTTATCCTGCCTCTAAAAATGACTTTGCCCAACAATTGAAATGACTTTGCCAACCACTGTTAATCACTTATCCGACCTCTAAAAATGACTTTGCCCAACAATTGTAATGACTTTGCTAACCACTGTTAAGCACTTATCCGACCTCTAAAAATGACTTTGCCCAACAATTGCAATGACTTTGCCAACCACTGTTAATCACTTATCCGACCTCTAAAAATGACTTTGCCCAACAATTGTAATGACTTTGCTAACCACTGTTAAGCACTTATCCGAATTCTAAAAATGACTTTGCCCAACAATTGTAATGACTTTGCCAACCACTGTTAATCAATTATCCGACCTCTAAAAATGACTTTGCCCAACAATTGTAATTACTTTGCCAACCACTGTTAATCACTAATCCGAACTCTAAAAATGACTTTGCCCAACAATTGTAATGACTTTGTCAACCACTGTTAATCAATTATCCGACCTCTAAAAATGACTTTGCCCAACAATTGTAATGACTTTGCCAACCACTGTTAAGCACTTATCCTGCCTCTAAAAATGACTTTGCCCAACAATTGAAATGACTTTGCCAACCACTGTTAATCACTTATCCGACCTCTAAAAATGACTTTGCCCAACAATTGTAATGACTTTGCCAACCACTGTTAAGCACTTATCCGAATTCTAAAAATGACTTTGCACAACAATTGAAATGACTTTGCTAACCACTGTTAAGCACTTATCCGACCTCTAAAAATGACTTTGCCCAACAATTGTAATGACTTTGCCAACCACTGTTAAGCACTTATCCGAATTCTAAAAATGACTTTGCACAACAATTGAAATGACTTTGCCAACCACTGTTAATCAATTATCCGACCTCTAAAAATGACTTTGCCCAACAATTGTAATGACTTTGCCAACCACTGTTAAGCACTTATCCGGCCTCTAAAAATGACTTTGCCCAACAATTGTAATGACTTTGCTAACCACTGTTAATCAATTATCCGACCTCTAAAAATGACTTTGCCCAACAATTGTATGATTTTGCTAACCACTGTTAAGCACTTATCCGACCTCTAAAAATGACTTTGCACAACAATTGAAATGACTTTGCCAACCACTGTTAATCAATTATCCGACCTCTAAAAATGACTTTGCCTAACAAGTGTAATGACTTTGTCAACCACTGTTAATCACTTATCCGATCTCTAGAAATGACTTTGCCCAACAATTGCAATGACTTTGCCAATAACTGTTCATCACTTATCCGGCCTCTAAAAATGACTTTGCACAACAATTGAAATGACTTTGCCAACCACTGTTAATCAATTATCCGACCTCTAAAAATGACTTTGCCCAACAATTGTAATGATTTTGCTAACCAGTGTTAAGCACTTATCCGACCTCTAAAAATGACTTTGCACAACAATTGAAATGACTTTGCCAACCACTGTTAATCAATTATCCGACCTCTAAAAATGACTTTGCCTAACAAGTGTAATGACTTTGTCAACCACTGTTAATCACTTATCCGATCTCTAGAAATGACTTTGCCCAACAATTGCAATGACTTTGCCAATAAATGTTAATCACTTATCCGATCTCTAGAAATGACTTTGCCCAACAATTGTAATGACTTTGCCAACCACTGTTAATAACTCATTCGAACTCTAAAAATGACTTTGCTAACCACTGTTAATCAATTATCCGACCTCTAAAAATGACTTTGCCCAACAATTGTATGATTTTACTAACCACTGTTAAGCACTTATCCGACCTCTAAAAATGACTTTGCACAACAATTGAAATGACTTTGCCAACCACTGTTAATCAATTATCCGACCTCTAAAAATGACTTTGCCTAACAAGTGTAATGACTTTGTCAACCACTGTTAATCACTTATCCGATCTCTAGAAATGACTTTGCCCAACAATTGCAATGACTTTGCCAATAACTGTTAATCACTTATCCGGCCTCTAAAAATGACTTTGCACAACAATTGTAATGACTTTGCTAACCACTGTTAATCAATTACCCGACCTCTAAAAATGACTTTGCCCAACAATTGTATGATTTTGCTAACCACTGTTAAGCACTTATCCGACCTCTAAAAATGACTTTGCACAACAATTGAAATGACTTTGCCAACCACTGTTAATCAATTATCCGACCTCTAAAAATGACTTTGCCTAACAAGTGTAATGACTTTGTCAACCACTGTTAATCACTTATCCGATCTCTAGAAATGACTCTGCCCAACAATTGCAATGACTTTGCCAATAACTGTTAATCACTTATCCGGCCTCTAAAAATGACTTTGCACAACAATTGAAATGACTTTGCCAACCACTGTTAATCAATTATCCGACCTCTAAAAATGACCTAGCCCAACAATTGTAATGATTTTGCTAACCACTGTTAAGCACTTATCCGACCTCTAAAAATGACTTTGCACAACAATTGAAATGACTTTGCCAACCACTGTTAATCAATTATCCGACCTCTAAAAATGACTTTGCCTAACAAGTGTAATGACTTTGTCAACCACTGTTAATCACTTATCCGATCTCTAGAAATGACTTTGCCCAACAATTGCAATGACTTTGCCAATAAATGTTAATCACTTATCCGATCTCTAGAAATGACTTTGCCCAACAATTGTAATGACTTTGCCAACCACTGTTAATAACTTATTCGAACTCTAAAAATGACTTTGCCAACCACTGTTAATCAATTATCCGACCTCTAAAAATGACTTTGCCCAACAATTGTAATGACTTTGCCAACCACTGTTAAGCACTTATCCGAATTCTAAAAATGACTTTGCACAACAATTGTAATGACTTTGCCAACCACTGTTAATTTTTTATCCTACCTCTAAAAATGACTTTGCCCAACAATTGTAATGACTTTGCTAACCACTGTTAAGCACTTATCCGACCTCTAAAAATGACTTTGCACAACAATTGAAATGACTTTGCCAACCACTGTTAATCAATTATCCGACCTCTAAAAATGACTTTGCCTAACAATTGTAATGACTTTGCCAACCACTGTTAAGAACTTATCCGGCCTCTAAAAATGACTTTGCACAACAATTGAAATGACTTTGCCAACCACTGTTAATCAATTATCCGACCTCTAAAAATGACTTTGCCCAACAATTGAAATGACTTTGCCAACCGCTGTTAATCACTTATTCGAACTCTAAAAATGACTTTGCCCAACAGTTGAAATGACTTTGCCAACCACTGTTAATCAATTATCCGACCTCTAAAAATGACTTTGCCCAACAATTGTAATGATTTTGCTAACCACTGTTAATCACTTATCCGAACTCTAAAAATGACTTTGCCCAACAATTGTAATGACTTTGCTAACCACTGTTAAGCACTTATCCGACCACTAAAAATGACTTTGCCCAACAATTGTAATGACTTTGCCAACCACTGTTAATCACTTATCCTACCTCTAAAAATGACTTTGCCCAACAATTGTTATGACTTTGCTAACCACTGTTAATCAATTATCCGACCTCTAAAAATGACTTTGCCCAACAATTGTATGATTTTGCTAACCACTGTTAAGCACTTATCCGACCTCTAAAAATGACTTTGCACAACAATTGAAATGACTTTGCCAACCACTGTTAATCAATTATCCGACCTCTAAAAATGACTTTGCCTAACAAGTGTAATGACTTTGTCAACCACTGTTAATCACTTATCCGATCTCTAGAAATGACTTTGCCCAACAATTGCAATGACTTTGCCAATAACTGTTAATCACTTATCCGACCTCTAAAAATGACTTTGCACAACATTGAAATGACTTTGCCAACCACTGTTAATCAATTATCCGGCCTCTAAAAATGACTTTGCCTAACAAGTGTAATGACTTTGTCAACCACTGTTAATCACTTATCCGATCTCTAGAAATGATTTTGCCCAACAATTGCAATGACTTTGCCAATAACTGTTAATCACTTATCCGATCTCTAGAAATGACTTTGCCCAACAATTGTAATGACTTTGCCAACCACTGTTAATAACTTATTCGAACTCTAAAATGACTTTGCCAACCACTGTTAATCAATTATCCGACCTCTAAAAATGACTTTGCCCAACAATTGTAATGACTTTGCCAACCACTGTTAATTTTTTATCCTACCTCTAAAAATGACTTTGCCCAACAATTGTAATGACTTTGCTAACCACTGTTAAGCACTTATCCGAATTCTAAAAATGACTTTGCACAACAATTGAAATGACTTTGCCAACCACTGTTAATCAATTATCCGACCTCTAAAAATGACTTTGCCCAACAATTGTAATGACTTTGCCAACCACTGTTAAGCACTTATCCGGCCTCTAAAAATGACTTTGCACAACAATTGAAATGACTTTGCCAACCACTGTTAATCAATTATCCGACCTCTAAAAATGACTTTGCCCAACAATTGTAATGATTTTGCTAACCACTGTTAAGCAATTATCCGACCTCTAAAAATGACTTTGCACAACAATTGAAATGACTTTGCCAACCACTGTTAATCAATTATCCGACCTCTAAAAATGACTTTGCCTAACAAGTGTAATGACTTTGTCAACCACTGTTAATCACTTATCCGATCTCTAGAAATGACTTTACCCAACAATTGCAATGACTTTGCCAATAACTGTTAATCACTTATCCGATCTCTAGAAATGACTTTGCCCAACAATTGTAATTACTTTGCCAACCACTGTTAATCACTTATTCGAACTCTAAAAATGACTTTGCCCAACAATTGAAATGACTATGCCAACCACTGTTAATCAATTATCCGACCTCTAAAAATGACTTTGCCCAACAATTGTAATGATTTTGCTAACCTCTGTTAAGCACTTATCCGACCTCTAAAAATGACTTTGCCCAACAATTGTAATGACTTTGCTAACCACTGTTAAGCACTTATCCGACCTCTAAAAATGACTTTGCCCAACAATTGTAATGACTTTGCCAACCACTGTTAATCACATATCCTACCTCTAAAAATGACTTTGCCCAACAATTGTTATGACTTTGCTAACCACTGTTAAGCACTTATCCGAATTCTAAAAATGACTTTGCACAACAATTGAAATGACTTTGCCAACCACTGTTAATCAATTATCCGACCTCTAAAAATGACTTTGCCCAACAATTGTAATGACTTTGCCAACCACTGTTAAGAACTTATCCGGCCTCTAAAAATGACTTTGCACAACAATTGAAATGACTTTGCCAACCACTGTTAATCAATTATCCGACCTCTAAAAATGACTTTGCCCAACAATTGTAATGATTTTGCTAACCACTGTTAAGCACTTATCCGACCTCTAAAAATGACTTTGCACAACAATTGAAATGACTTTGCCAACCATTGTAAATCAATTATCCGACCTCTAAAAATGACTTTGCCTAACAAGTGTAATGACTTTGTCAACCACTGTTAATCACTTATCCGATCTCTAGAAATGACTTTGCCCAACAATTGCAATGACTTTGCCAATAACTGTTAATCACTTATCCGATCTCTAGAAATGACTTTGCCTCACAATTGTAATGACTTTGTCAACCACTGTTAATAACTTATTCGAACTCTAAAAATGACTTTGCCCAACAATTGAAATGACTTTGCCAACCACTGTTAATCAATTATCCGACCTCTAAAAATGACTTTGCCCAACAATTGTAATGATTTTGCTAACCACTGTTAAGCACTTATCCGACCTCTAAAAATGACTTTGCACAACAATTGAAATGACTTTGCCAACCACTGTTAATCAATTATCCGACCTCTAAAAATGACTTTGCCTAACAAGTGTAATGACTTTGTCAACCACTGTTAATCACTTATCCGATCACTAGAAATGACTTTGCCCAACAATTGTAATGACTTTGCCAACCACTGTTAATCACTTATCCTACCTCTAAAAATGACTTTGCCAAACAATTGTAATGACATTGCCAATAACTGTTAATCACTTATCCGATCTCTAAAAATGACTTTGCCCAACAATTGTAATGACTTTGCCAACCACTGTTAATCACTTATCCGACCTCTAAAAATGACTTTGCCCAATAATTGTTATGACTTTGCTAATCATTGTTAAGCACTTATCCGGCCTCTAAAAATGACTTTGCCTAACAAGTGAAATGACTTTGTCAACCACTGTTAATCACTTATCCGATCTCTTGAAATGACTTTGCCCAACAATTGCAATGACTTTGCCAACCACTGTTAATCTCTTATCCGACCTCTAAAAATTTCTTTGCCTAACAATTGTAATGACTTTGCTAACCACTGTTAAGCACTTATCCGAATTCTAAAAATGACTTTGCACAACAATTGAAATGACTTTGCCAACTACTGTTAATCAATTATCCGATCTCTAAAAATGACTTTGCCCAACAATTGTAATGACTTTGCAAACCACTGTTAAGCACTAATCCGACCTCTAAAAATGACTTTGCACAACAATTGAAATGACTTTGCCAACCACTGTAAATCAATTATCCGACCTCTAAAAATGACTTTGCCCAACAATTGTAATGATTTTGCTAACCACTGTTAAGCACTTATCCGACCTCTAAAAATGACTTTGCACAACAATTGAAATGACTTTGCCAACCACTGTTAATCAATTATCCGACCTCTAAAAATGACTTTGCCTAACAAGTGAAATGACTTTGTCAACCACTGTTAATCACTTATCCGATCTCTAGAAATGACTTTGCCCAACAATTGCAATGACTTTGCCAATAAATGTTAATCACTTATCCGATCTCTAGAAATGACTTTGCCCAACAATTGTAATGACTTTGCCAACCACTGTTAATAACTTATTCGAACTCTAAAAATGACTTTGCCAACCACTGTTAATCAATTATCCGACCTCTAAAAATGACTTTGCCCAACAATTGCAATGACTTTGCCAACCACTGTTAAGCACTTATCCGAATTCTAAAAATGACTTTGCACAACAATTGTAATGACTTTGCCAACCACTGTTAATTTTTTATCCTACCTCTAAAAATGACTTTGCCCAACAATTGTAAGGACTTTGCCAACCACTGTAAAGCACTTATCCGGCCTCTAAAAATGACTTTGCACAACAATTGAAATGACTTTGCCAACCACTGTTAATCAATTATCCGACCTCTAAAAATGACTTTGCCCAACAATTGTAATGACTATGCTAACCACTGTTAAGCACTTATCCGACCTCTAAAAATGACTTTGCACAACAATTGAAATGACTTTGCCAACCACTGTTAATCAATTATCCGACCTCTAAAAATGACTCTGCCCAACAATTGTAATGACTTTGCCAACCACTGTTAATCACTTATCCTACCTCTAAAAATGACTTTGCCCAACAATTGTTATGACTTTGCTAACCACTGTTAAGCACTTATCCGGCCTCTAAAAATGACTTTGCCCAACAATTGTAATGACTTTGCTAACCACTGTTAATCAATTATCCGACCTCTAAAAATGACTTTGCCCAACAATTGTATGATTTTGCTAACCACTCATAAGCACTTATCCGACCTCTAAAAATGACTTTGCCTCACAAGTGTAATGACTTTGTCAACCACTGTTAATCACTTATCCGATCTCTAGAAATGACTTTGCCCAACAATTGCAATGACTTTGCCAATAACTGTTAATCACTTATCCGATCTCTAGAAATGACTTTGCCCAACAATTGAAATGACTTTGCCAACCACTGTTAATCACTTATTCGAACTCTAAAAATGACTTTGCCCAACAATTGTAATGATTTTGCTAACCACTGTTAAGCACTTATCCGACCTCTAAAAATGACTTTGCACAACAATTGAAATGACTTTGCCAACCACTGTTAATCAATTATCCGACCTCTAAAAATGACTTTGCCTAACAAGTGTAATGACTTTGTCAACCACTGTTAATCACTTATCCGATCTCTAGAAATGACTTTGCCCAACAATTGTAATGACTTTGCCAACCACTGTTAATAACTTATTCGAACTCTAAAAATGACTTTGCCAACCACTGTTAATCAATTATCCGACCTCTAAAAATGACTTTGCCCAACAATTGTAATGACTTTGACAACCACTGTTAATAACTTATTCGAACTCTAAAAATGACTTTGCCAACCACTGTTAATCAATTATCCGACCTCTAAAAATGACTTTGCCCAACAATTGCAATGACTTTGCCAATAACTGTTAATCACTTATCCGATCTCTAGAAATGACTTTGCCCAACAATTGTAATGACTTTGCCAACCACTGTTAATAACTTATTCGAACTCTAAAAATGACTTTGCCAACCACTGTTAATAAATTATCCGACCTCTAAAAATGACTTTGCCCAACAATTGTAATGACTTTGACAACCACTGTTAAGCACTTATCCGAATTCTAAAAATGACTTTGCCAACCACTGTTAATCAATTATCCGACCTCTAAAAATGACTTTGCCCAACAATTGCAATGACTTTGCCAATAACTGTTAATCACTTATCCGATCTCTAGAAATGACTTTGCCCAACAATTGTAATGACTTTGCCAACCACTGTTAATAACTTATTCGAACTCTAAAAATGACTTTGCCAACCACTGTTAATAAATTATCCGACCTCTAAAAATGACTTTGCCCAACAATTGTAATGACTTTGACAACCACTGTTAAGCACTTATCCGAATTCTAAAAATGACTTTGCACAACAATTGTAATGACTTTGCCAACCACTGTTAATTTTTTATCCTACCTCTAAAAATGACTTTGCCCAACAATTGTAATGACTTTGCTAACCACTGTTAAGCACTTATCCGACCTCTAAAAATGACTTTGCCCAACAATTGTAATGACTTTGCCAACAACTGTTAAGCACTTGTCCGGCCTCTAAAAATGACTTTGCACAACAATTGAAATGACTTTGCCAACCACTGTTAATCAATTATCCGACCTCTAAAAATGACTTTGCCCAACAATTGTAATGATTTTGCTAACCACTGTTAAGCACTTATCCGACCTCTAAAAATGACTTTGCACAACAATTGAAATGACTTTGCCAACCACTGTTAATCAATTATCCGACCTCTAAAAATGACTTTGCCTAACAAGTGTAATGAATTTGTCAACCACTTTTAATCACTTATCCGATCTCTAGAAATGACTTTACCCAACAATTGCAATGACTTTGCCAACCACTGTTAATCAATTATCCGACCTCTAAAAATGACTTTGCCCAACAATTGTAATGATTTTGCTAACCACTGTTAAGCACTCATCCGACCTCTAAAAATGACTTTGCACAACAATTGATATGACTTTGCCAACCACTGTTAATCAATTATCCGACCTCTAAAAATGACTCTGCCTAACAAGTGTAATGACTTTGTCAACCACTGTTAATCACTTATCCGATCTCTAGAAATGACTTTACCCAACAATTGCTATGACTTTGCCAATAACTGTTAATCACTTATCCGATCTCTAGAAATGACTTTGCCCAACAATTGAAGTGACTTTGCCAACCACTGTTAAGCACTTATCCGGCCTCTAAAAATGACTTTTCACAACAATTGATATGACTTTGCCAACCACTGTTAATCAATTATCCGACCTCTAAAAATGACTTTGCCCAACAATTGTAATGATTTTGCTCACCACTGTAAAGCACTTATCCGACCTCTAAAAATGACTTTGCCCAACAATTGTAATGACTTTGCCAACCACTGTTAAGCACTTATCCGGCCTCTAAAAATGACTTTGCACAACAATTGATATGACTTTGCCAACCACTGTTAATCAATTATCCGACCTCTAAAAATGACTTTGCCCAACAATTGTAATGATTTTGCTAACCACTGTTAAGCACTTATCCGACCTCTAAAATGACTTTGCCCAACAATTGTAATGACTTTGCTAACCACTGTTAAGCACTTATCCGACCTATAAAAATGACTTTGCCCAACAATTGTAATGACTTTGCCAACCACTGTAAATCACTTATCCTACCTCTAAAAATGACTTTGCCCAACAATTGTTATGACTTTGCTAACCACTGTTAAGCACTTATCCGGCCTCTAAAAATGACTTTGCACAACAATTGAAATGACTTTGCCAACCACTGTTAATCAATTATCCGACCTCTAAAAATGACTTTGCCTAACAAGTGTAATGACTTTGTCAACCACTGTTAATCACTTATCCGATCTCTAGAAATGACTTTACCCAACAATTGCAATGACTTTGCCAACCACTGTTAATCAATTATCCGACCTCTAAAAATGACTTTGCCCAACAATTGTAATGATTTTGCTAATCACTGTTAAGCACTTATCCGACCTCTAAAAATGACTTTGCACAACAATTGAAATGACTTTGCCAACCACTGTTAATCAATTATCCGACCTCTAAAAATGACTCTGCCTAACAAGTGTAATGACTTTGTCAACCACTGTTAATCACTTATCCGATCTCTAGAAATGACTTTACCCAACAATTGCAA
Source organism: Brachionus asplanchnoidis (assembly GCA_025491095.1). NCBI lineage: Eukaryota > Metazoa > Rotifera > Eurotatoria > Ploima > Brachionidae > Brachionus > Brachionus asplanchnoidis. The sequence goes on along the minus strand of JAILYF010000101.1, from coordinate 126,792 downwards.
TGACTTTGCCAATAACTGTTAATCACTTATCCGATCTCTAGAAATGACTTTGCCCAACAATTGAAGTGACTTTGCCAACCACTGTTAAGCACTTATCCGGCCTCTAAAAATGACTTTGCACAACAATTGATATGACTTTGCCAACCACTGTTAATCAATTATCCGACCTCTAAAAATGACTTTGCCCAACAATTGTAATGATTTTGCTAACCACTGTTAAGCACTTATCCGACCTCTAAAAATGACTTTGCCCAACAATTGTAATGACTTTGCTAACCACTGTTAAGCACTTATCCGACCTCTAAAAATGACTTTGCCCAACAATTGTAATGACTTTGCCAACCACTGTTAATCACTTATCCTACCTCTAAAAATGACTTTGCCCAACAATTGTTATGACTTTGCTAACCACTGTTAAGCACTTATCCGTCCTCTAAAAATGACTTTGCCCAACAATTGTAATGACTTTGCTAACCACTGTTAATCAATTATCCGACCTCTAAAAATGACTTTGCCCAACAATTGTATGATTTTGCTAACCACTGTTAAGCACTTATCCGACCTCTAAAAATGACTTTGCACAACAATTGAAATGACTTTGCCAACCACTGTTAATCAATTATCCGACCTCTAAAAATGACTTTGCCTAACAAGTGTAATGACTTTGTCAACCACTGTTAATCACTTATCCGATCTCTAGAAATGACTTTGCCCAACAATTGCAATGACTTTGCCAATAACTGTTAATCACTTATCCGATCTCTAGAAATGACTTTGCCCAACAATTGAAATGACTTTGCCAACCACTGTTAATCACTTATTCGAACTCTAAAAATGACTTTGCCCAACAATTGTAATGATTTTGCTAACCACTGTTAAGCACTTATCCGACCTCTAAAAATGACTTTGCACAACAATTGAAATGACTTTGCCAACCACTGTTAATCAATTATCCGACCTCTAAAAATGACTTTGCCTAACAAGTGTAATGACTCTGTCAACCACTGTTAATCACTTATCCGATCTCTAGAAATGACTTTGCCCAACAATTGCAATGACTTTGCCAATAACTGTTAATCACTTATCCGATCTCTAGAAATGACTTTGCCCAACAATTGTAATGACTTTGCCAACCACTGTTAATAACTTATTCGAACTCTAAAAATGACTTTGCCAACCACTGTTAATCAATTATCCGACCTCTAAAAATGACTTTGCCCAACAATTGTAATGACTTTGACAACCACTGTTAAGCACTTATCCGAATTCTAAAAATGACTTTGCACAACAATTGTAATGACTTTGCCAACCACTGTTAATTTTTTATCCTACCTCTAAAAATGACTTTGCCCAACAATTGTAATGACTTTGCTAACCACTGTTAAGCACTTATCCGAATTCTAAAAATGACTTTGCACAACAATTGAAATGACTTTGCCAACCACTGTTAATCAATTATCCGACCTCTAAAAATGACTTTGCCCAACAATTGTAATGACTTTGCCAACCACTGTTAAGCACTTATCCGGCCTCTAAAAATGACTTTGCACAACAATTGAAATGACTTTGCCAACCACTGTTAATCAATTATCCGACCTCTAAAAATGACTTTGCCCAACAATTGTAATGATTTTGCTAACCACTGTTAAGCACTTATCCGACCTCTAAAAATGACTTTGCCCAACAATTGTAATGACTTTGCCAACCACTGTTAAGCACTTATCCGGCCTCTAAAAATGACTTTGCACATCAATTGAAATGACTTTGCCAACCACTGTTAATCAATTATCCGACCTCTAAAAATGACTTTGCCTAACAAGTGTAATGACTTTGTCAACCACTGTTAATCACTTATCCGATCTCTAGAAATGACTTAACCCAACAATTGCAATGACTTTGCCAATAACTGTTAATCACTTATCCGATCTCTAGAAATGACTTTGCCCAACAATTGTAATTACTTTGCCAACCACTGTTAATCACTTATTCGAACTCTAAAAATGACTTTGCCCAACAATTGAAATGACTTTGCCAACCACTTTTAATCAATTATCCGACCTCTAAAAATGACTTTGCCAAACAATTGTAATGACTTTGCCAACCACTGTTAATCACATATCCTACCTCTAAAAATGACTTTGCCCAACAATTGTTATGACTTTGCTAACCACTGTTAAGCACTTATCCGAATTCTAAAAATGACTTTGCACAACAATTGAAATGACTTTGCCAACCACTGTTAATCAATTATCAGACCTCTAAAAATGACTTTGCCCAACAATTGTAATGACTTTGCCAACCACTGTTAAGAACTTATCCGGCCTCTAAAAATGACTTTGCACAACAATTGAAATGACTTTGCCAACCACTGTTAATCAATTATCCGACCTCTAAAAATAACTTTGCCCAACAATTGTAATGATTTTGCTAACCACTGTTAAGCACTTATCCGACCTCTAAAAATGACTTTGCCCATCAATTGAAATGACTTTGCCAACCACTGTAAATCAATTATCCGACCTCTAAAAATGACTTTGCCCAACAATTGTAATGATTTTGCTAACCACTGTTAAGCACTTATCCGACCTCTAAAAATGACTTTGCACAACAATTGAAATGACTTTGCCAACCACTGTTAATCAATTATCAGACCTCTAAAAATGACTTTGCCCAACAATTGTAATGACTTTGCCAACCACTGTTAAGAACTTATCCGGCCTCTAAAAATGACTTTGCACAACAATTGCAATGACTTTGCCAATAACTGTTAATCACTTATCCGATCTCTAGAAATGACTTTGCCCAACAATTGTAATTACTTTGCCAACCACTGTTAATCACTTATTCGAACTCTAAAAATGACTTTGCCCAACAATTGAAATGACTTTGCCAACCACTGTTAATCAATTATCCGACCTCTAAAAATGACTTTGCCCAACAATTGTAATGATTTTGCTAACCACTGTTAAGCACTTATCCGACCTCTAAAAATGACTTTGCCCAACAATTGTAATGACTTTGCTAACCACTGTTTAGCACTTATCCGACCTCTAAAAATGACTTTGCCAAACAATTGTAATGACTTTGCCAACCACTGTTAATCACATATCCTTCCTCTAAAAATGACTTTGCCCAACAATTGTTATGACTTTGCTAACCACTGTTAAGCACTTATCCGAATTCTAAAAATGACTTTGCACAACAATTGAAATGACTTTGCCAACCACTGTTAATCAATTATCAGACCTCTAAAAATGACTTTGCCCAACAATTGTAATGACTTTGCCAACCACTGTTAAGAACTTATCCGGCCTCTAAAAATGACTTTGCACAACAATTGAAATGACTTTGCCAACCACTGTTAATCAATTATCCGACCTCTAAAAATGACTTTGCCCAACAATTGTAATGATTTTGCTAACCACTGTTAAGCACTTATCAGACCTCTAAAAATGACTTTGCCCAACAATTGTAATGACTTTGCCAACCACTGTTAAGAACTTATCCGGCCTCTAAAAATGACTTTGCACAACAATTGCAATGACTTTGCCAATAACTGTTAATCACATATCCTACCTCTAAAAATGACTTTGCCCAACAATTGTTATGACTTTGCTAACCACTGTTAAGCACTTATCCGAATTCTAAAAATGACTTTGCCCAACAATTGAAATGACTTTGCCAACCACTGTTAATCAATTATCCGACCTCTAAAAATGACTTTGCCCAACAATTGTAATGATTTTGCTAACCACTGTTAAGCACTTATCCGACCTCTAAAAATGACTTTGCCCAACAATTGTAATGACTTTGCTAACCACTGTTAAGCACTTATCCGACCTCTAAAAATGACTTTGCCAAACAATTGTAATGACTTTGCCAACCACTGTTAATCACATATCCTACCTCTAAAAATGACTTTGCCCAACAATTGTTATGACTTTGCTAACCACTGTTAAGCACTTATCCGAATTCTAAAAATGACTTTGCACAACAATTGAAATGACTTTGCCAACCACTGTTAATCAATTATCAGACCTCTAAAAATGACTTTGCCCAACAATTGTAATGACTTTGCCAACCACTGTTAAGAACTTATCCGGCCTCTAAAAATGACTTTGCACAACAATTGAAATGACTTTGCCAACCACTGTTAATCAATTATCCGACCTCTAAAAATGACTTTGCCCAACAATTGTAATGATTTTGCTAACCACTGTTAAGCACTTATCCGACCTCTAGAAATGACTTTGCCCAACAATTGTAATGACTTTGCCAACCACTGTTAATCAATTATCCGACCTCTAAAAATGACTTTGCCCAACAATTGTAATGATTTTGCTAACCACTGTTAAGCACTTATCCGACCTCTAAAAATGACTTTGCACAACAATTGAAATGACTTTGCCAGCCACTGTTAATCAATTATCAGACCTTTAAAAATGACTTTGCCCAACAATTGTAATGACTTTGCCAAACACTGTTAAGAACTTATCCGGCCTCTAAAAATGACTTTGCACAACAATTGCAATGACTTTGCCAATAACTGTTAATCACTTATCCGATCTCTAGAAATGACTTTGCCCAACAATTGTAATGACTTTGTCAACCACTGTTAATAACTTATTCGAACTCTAAAAATGACTTTGCCCAACAATTGAAATGACTTTGCCAACCACTGTTAATCAATTATCCGACCTCTAAAAATGACTTTGCCCAACAATTGTAATGATTTTGCTAACCACTGTTAAGCACTTATCCGACCTCTAAAAATGACTTTGCACAACAATTGAAATGACTTTGCCAACCACTGTTAATCAATTATCCGACCTCTAAAAATGACTTTGCCAAACAAGTGTAATGACTTTGTCAACCACTGTTAATCACTTATCAGATCACTAGAAATGACTTTGCCCAACAATTGTAATGACTTTGCCAACCACTGTTAATCACTTATCCTACCTCTAAAAATGACTTTGCCCAACAATTGTAAAGACTTTGCCAATAACTGTTAATCACTTATCCGATCTCTAAAAATGACTTTGCCCAACAATTGTAATGACTTTGCCAACCACTGTTAATCACTTATCCGACCTCTAAAAATGACTTTGCCCAATAATTGTAATGACTTTGCTAACCATTGTTAAGCACTTATCCGGCCTCTAAAAATGACTTTGCCCAACAATTGTAATGACTTTGCTAACCACTGTTAAGCACTTATCCGACCTCTAAAAATGACTTTGCACAACAATTGAAATGACTTTGCCAACCACTATTAATCAATTATCCGACCTCTAAAAATTTCTTTGCCTAACAAGTGTAATGACTTTGCTAACCACTGTTAAGCACTTATCCGAATTCTAAAAATGACTTTGCACAACAATTGAAATGACTTTGCCAACTACTGTTAATCAATTATCCGATCTCTAAAAATGACTTTGTCAACCACTGTTAATCACTTATCAGATCACTAGAAATGACTTTGCCCAACAATTGTAATGACTTTGCCAACCACTGTTAATCACTTATCCGACCTCTAAAAATGACTTTGCCCAACAATTGTAAAGACTTTGCCAATAACTGTTAATCACTTATCCGATCTCTAAAAATGACTTTGCCCAACAATTGTAATGACTTTGCCAACCACTGTTAATCACTTATCCGACCTCTAAAAATGACTTTGCCCAATAATTGTAATGACTTTGCCAACTACTGTTAATCAATTATCCGATCTCTAAAAATGACTTTGCCCAACAATTGTAATGACTTTGCTAACCACTGTTAAGCACTTATCCGACCTCTAAAAATGACTTTGCACAACAATTGAAATGACTTTGCCAACCACTATTAATCAATTATCCGACCTCTAAAAATTTCTTTGCCTAACAAGTGTAATGACTTTGCTAACCACTGTTAAGCACTTATCCGAATTCTAAAAATGACTTTGCACAACAATTGAAATGACTTTGCCAACTACTGTTAATCAATTATCCGATCTCTAAAAATGACTTTGCCCAACAATTGTAATGACTTTGCTAACCACTGTTAATCACTTATCCGACCTCTAAAAATTTCTTTGCCTAACAAGTGTAATGACTTTGCTAACCACTGTTAAGCACTTATCCGAATTCTAAAAATGACTTTGCACAACAATTGAAATGACTTTGCCAACTACTGTTAATCAATTATCCGATCTCTAAAAATGACTTTGCCCAACAATTGTAATGACTTTGCTAACCACTGTTAATCACTTATCCGACCTCTAAAAATTTCTTTGCCTAACAAGTGTAATGACTTTGCTAACCACTGTTAAGCACTTATCCGAATTCTAAAAATGACTTTGCACAACAATTGAAATGACTTTGCCAACCACTGTTAATCACTTATCCGATCTCTAGAAATGACTTTGCCCAACAATTGTAATGACTTTTCCAACCACTGTTAAGCACTTATCCGGCCTCTAAAAATGACTTTGCCCAACAATTGTAATGACTTTGCTAACCACTGTTAACCACTTATCCGACCTCTAAAAATGACTTTGCACAACAATTGAATGACTTTGTCAACCACTGTTAATCACTTATCCGATCTCTAGAAATGACTTTGCCCAACAATTGTAATGACTTTGCCAACCACTGTTAATCACTTATTCGATCTCTAGAAATGACTTTGCCCAACAATTGTAATGACTTTGCCAACCACTGTTAATCACTTATCCGACCTCTAAAAATGACTTTGCCCAACAATTGTAATGACTTTGCCAACCACTGTTAATCACTTATCCGACCTCTAAAAATGACTTTGCCTAACAAGTGTAATGACTTTGTCAACCACTGTTAATCACTTATCCGATCTCTAGAAATGTCTTTGCCCAACAATTGTAATGACTTTGCCAACCACTGTTAATCACTTATCCGACCTCTAAAAATGACTTTGCCCAACAATTGTAATGACTTTGTCAACCACTGTTCATCACTTATCCGATTTCTAGAAATGACTTTGCCCAACAATTGTAATGACTTTGCCAACCACTGTTAATCACTTATCCGACCTCTAAAAATGACTTTGCCCAACAATTGTAATGACTTTGCCAACCACTGTTAATCACTTATCCGATCTCTAGAAATGACTTTGCCCAACAATTGTAATGAAATTGCCAACCACTGTTAATCACTTATCTGAACTCTAAAAATGACTTTGACCAACAATTGTAATGACTTTGTCAACCACTGTTAATCACTTATCCGATCTCTTGAAATGACATTGCCCAACAATTGTAATGACTTTGTCAACCACTGTTAATCACTTATCCGATCTCTTGAAATGACATTGCCCAACAATTGTAATGACTTTGCCAACCACTGTTAATTACTTATCCGACCTCTAAAAATGACTTTGCCCAACAATTGTAATGACTTTGCCAACCACTGTTAAGCACAAATCCGGCCTCTAAAAATGACTTTGCACAACAATTGTAATGACTTTGCCAACCACTGTTAATCACTTATCCGATCTCTTGAAATGACTTTGCCCAACAATTGTAATGACTTTGCCAACCACTGTTAATCACTTATCTTACCTCTAAAAATGACTTTGCCAAACAATTGAAATGACTTTGCCAACCACTGTTAATCAATTATCCGACCTCTAAAAATGACTTTGCCTATCAAGTGTAATGACTTTGTCAACCACTGTTAATCACTTATCCGACCTCTAAAAATGACTTTGCCCAACAATTGTAATGACTTTCCCAACCACTGTTAATCACTTATCCGACCTCTAAAAATTTCTTTGCCTAACAAGTGTAATGACTTTGTCAAACACTGTTAATCACTTATCCGATCTCTAGAAATTACTTTGCCCAACAATTGTAATGACTTTGCCAACCACTGTTAATCACTTATCCGACCTCTAAAAATGACTTTGCCCAACAATTGTAATGACTTTGTCAACCACTGTTAATCAATTATCCGATCTCTTGAAATGACTTTGCCCAACAATTGTAATGACTTTGCCAACCACTGTTAATCACTTATCCGACCTCTATAAATGACTTTGCCCAACAATTGTAATGACTTTGCTAACCACTGTTAAGCACTTATCCGACCTCTAAAAATGACTTTGCCCAACAACTGTAATGACTTTGCCAACCACTGTTATTCACTTATCCGATCTCTTGAAATGACTTTGCCCAACAATTGTAATGACTTTGCCAACCACTGTTAAGCACTTATCCGAATTCTAAAAATGACTTTGCACAACAATTGAAATGACTTTGCCAACCACTGTTAATCAATTATCCGAATTCTAAAAATGACTTTGCACAACAATTGAAATGACTTTGCCAACCACTGTTAATCAATTATCCGACCTCTAAAAATGACTTTGCCCAACAATTGTAATGACTTTGCTAACCACTGTTAAGCACTAATCCGACCTCTAGAAATGACTTTGCCCAAACAATTGTAATGACTTTGCCAACCACTGTTAATCACTTATCCGACCTCTAAAAATGACTTTGCCCAACAATTGTAATGACTTTGCCAACCACTGTTAATCACTTATCCGATCTCTAGAAATGACTTTGCCCAACAATTGTAATGACTTTGCCAACCACTGTTAATCACTTATCCGAACTCTAAAAATGACTTTGACCAACAATTGTAATGACTTTGTCAACCACTGTTAATCACTTATCCGATCTCTAAAAATGACTTTGCCCAACAATTGTAATGACTTTGCCAACCACTGTTAAGCACAAATCCGGCCTCTAAAAATGACTTTGCACAACAATTGTAATGACTTTGCCAACCACTGTTAATCACTTATCCGATCTCTTGAAATGACTTTGCCCAACAATTGTAATGACTTTGCCAACCACTGTTAATCACTTATCTTACCTCTAAAAATGACTTTGCCAAACAATTGTAATGACTTTGCTAACCACTGTTAAGCACTTATCCGAATTCTAAAAATGACTTTGCACAACAATTGAAATTAATTTGCCAACCACTGTTAATCAATTATCCGACCTCTAAAAATGACTTTGCCCAACAATTGTAATGACTTTGCCAACCACAGTTAAGCACTTATCCGGCCTCTAGAAATGACTTTGCCCAACAATTGTAATGACTTTGCCAACCACTGTTAATCACTTATCCGACCTCTAAAAATGACTTTGCCCAACAATTGTAATGACTTTGCCAACCACTGTTAATCACTTATCCGATCTCTAGAAATGACTTTGCCCAACAATTGTAATGACTTTGCCAACCACTGTTAATCACTTATCCGAACTCTAAAAATGACTTTGACCAACAATTGTAATGACTTTGCCAACCACTGTTAATCACTTATCCGATCTCTTGAAATGACTTTGCCCAACAATTGTAATGACTTTGCCAACCACTGTTAATCACTTATCTTACCTCTAAAAATGACTTTGCCAAACAATTGTAATGACTTTGCTAACCACTGTTAAGCACTTATCCGAATTCTAAAAATGACTTTGCACAACAATTGAAATGAATTTGCAGACCACTGTTAATCAATTATCCGACCTCTAAAAATGACTTTGCCCAACAATTGTAATGACTTTGCCAACCACAGTTAAGCACTTATCCGGCCTCTAAAAATGACTTTGCACAACAATTGAAATGACTTTGCCAACCACTGTTAATCAATTATCCGACCTCTAAAAATGACTTTGCCCAACAATTGTAATGACTTTGCTAACCACTGTTAAGCACTTATCCGACCTCTAAAAATGACTTTGCACAACAATTGAAATGACTTTGCCAACCACTGTTAATCAATTATCCGACCTCTAAAAATGACTTTGCCTATCAAGTGTAATGACTTTGTCAACCACTGTTAATCACTTATCCGATCTCTAGAAATGACTTTGCACAACAATTGTAATGACTTTGCCAACCACTGTTAATCACTTATCCGATCTCTTGAAATGACTTTGCCCAACAATTGCAATGACTTTGCCAACCACTGTTAATCACTTATCTTACCTCTAAAAATGACTTTGCCCAACAATTGTAATGACTTTGCTAACCACTGTTAAGCACTTATCCGACCTCTAAAAATGACTTAACACAACAATTGAAATGACTTTGCCAACCACTGTTAATCAATTATCCGACCTCTAAAAATGACTTTGCCCAACAATTGTAATGAATTTGCAGACCACTGTTAATCAATTATCCGACCTCTAAAAATGACTTTGCCCAACAATTGAAATGACTTTGCTAACCACTGTTAAGCACTTATCCGAATTCTAAAAATGACTTTGCACAACAATTGAAATGAATTTGCAGACCACTGTTAATCAATTATCCGACCTCTAAAAATGACTTTGCCCAACAATTGTAATGACTTTGCCAACCACAGTTAAGCACTTATCCGGCCTCTAAAAATGACTTTGCACAACAATTGAAATGACTTTGCCAACCACTGTTAATCAATTATCCGACCTCTAAAAATGATTTTGCCCAACAATTGTAATGACTTTGCTAACCACTGTTAAGCACTTATCCGACCTCTAAAAATGACTTTGCACAACAATTGAAATGACTTTGCCAACCACTGTTAATCAATTGTCCGACCTCTAAAAATGACTTTGCCTATCAAGTGTAATGACTTTGTCAACCACTGTTAATCACTTATCCGATCTCTTGAAATGACTTTGCCCAACAATTGCAATGACTTTGCCAACCACTGTTAATTACTTATCTTACCTCTAAAAATGACTTTGCCCAACAATTGAAATGACTTTGCTAACCACTGTTAAGCACTTATCCGAATTCTAAAAATGACTTTGCACAACAATTGAAATGAATTTGCAGACCACTGTTAATCAATTATCCGACCTCTAAAAATGACTTTGCCCAACAATTGTAATGACTTTGCCAACCACAGTTAAGCACTTATCCGGCCTCTAAAAATGACTTTGCACAACAATTGAAATGACTTTGCCAACCACTGTTAATCAATTATCCGACCTCTAAAAATGATTTTGCCCAACAATTGTAATGACTTTGCTAACCACTGTTAAGCACTTATCCGACCTCTAAAAATGACTTTGCACAACAATTGAAATGACTTTGCCAACCACTGTTAATCAATTGTCCGACCTCTAAAAATGACTTTGCCTATCAAGTGTAATGACTTTGTCAACCACTGTTAATCACTTATCCGATCTCTAGAATTGACTTTGCACAACAATTGTAATGACTTTGCCAACCACTGTTAATCACTTATCCGATCTCTTGAAATGACTTTGCCCAACAATTGCAATGACTTTGCCAACCACTGTTAATTACTTATCTTACCTCTAAAAATGACTTTGCCCAACAATTGTAATGACTTTGCTAACCACTGTTAAGCACTTATCCGACCTCTAAAAATGACTTTGCACAACAATTGAAATGACTTTGCCAACCACTGTTAATCAATTATCCGACCTCTAAAAATGACTTTGCCTATCAAGTGTAATGACTTTGTCAACCACTGTTAATCACTTATCCGATCTCTAGAAATGACTTTGCACAACAATTGTAATGACTTTGCCAACCACTGTTAATCACTTATCCGATCTCTTGAAATGACTTTGCCCAACAATTGTAATGACTTTGCCAACCACTGTTAATCACTTATCCGACCTCTATAAATGACTTTGCCCAACAATTGTAATGACTTTGCTAACCACTGTTAAGCACTTATCCGACCTCTAAAAATGACTTTGCCCAACAATTGTAATGACTTTGCCAACCACTGTTAATCACTTATCTTACCTCTAAAAATGACTTTGCCAAACAATTGTAATGACTTTGCTAACCACTGTTAAGCACTTATCCGAATTCTAAAAATGACTTTGCACAACAATTGAAATGAATTTGCCAACCACTGTTAATCAATTATCCGACCTCTAAAAATGACTTTGCCCAACAATTGTAATGACTTTGCCAACCACAGTTAAGCACTTATCCGATCTCAAGAAATGACTTTGCACAACAATTGTAATGACTTTGCCAAACACTGTTAATCACTTATCCGACCTCTAAAAATGACTTTGCCCAACAATTGTAATGACTTTGCCAACCACTGTTAATCACTTATCCGACCTCTAAAAATTTCTTTGCCTAACAAGTGTAATGACTTTGTCAAACACTGTTAATCACTTATCCGATCTCTAGAAATTACTTTGCCCAACAATTGTAATGACTTTGCCAACCACTGTTAATCACTTATCCGACCTCTAAAAATGACTTTGCCCAACAATTGTAATGACTTTGCCAACCACTGTTAATCACTTATCCGACCTCTATAAATGACTTTGCCCAACAATTGTAATGACTTTGCTAACCACTGTTAAGCACTTATCCGACCTCTAAAAATGACTTTGCCCAACAATTGTAATGACTTTGCCAACCACTGTTAATCACTTATCTTACCTCTAAAAATGACTTTGCCAAACAATTGTAATGACTTTGCTAACCACTGTTAAGCACTTATCCGAATTCTAAAAATGACTTTGCACAACAATTGAAATGAATTTGCCAACCACTGTTAATCAATTATCCGACCTCTAAAAATGACTTTGCCCAACAATTGTAATGACTTTGCCAACCACAGTTAAGCACTTATCCGATCTCTAGAAATGACTTTGCACAACAATTGTAATGACTTTGCCAACACTGTAAATCACTTATCCGACCTCTAAAAATGACTTTGCCCAACAATTGTAATGACTTTGCCAACCACTGTTAATCACTTATCCGACCTCTAAAAATTTCTTTGCCTAACAAGTGTAATGACTCTGTCAAACACTGTTAATCACTTATCCGATCTCTAGAAATTACTTTGCCCAACAATTGTAATGACTTTGCCAACCACTGTTAATCACTTATCCGACCTCTAAAAATGACTTTGCATAACAATTGTAATGACTTTGTCAACCACTGTTAATCACTTATCCGATTACTAGAAATGACTTTGCCCAACAATTGTAATGAATTTGCCAACCACTGTTAATCACTTATCCGATCTCTAGAAATGACTTTGCCCAACAATTGTAATGACTTTGCTAACCACTGTTAAGCACTTATCCGACCTCTAAAAATGACTTTGCCCAACAACTGTAATGACTTTGCCAACCACTGTTATTCACTTATCCGATCTCTTGAAATGACTTTGCCTAACAATTGTAATGACTTTGCCAACCACTGTTAAGCACTTATCCGAATTCTAAAAATGACTTTGCACAACAATTGAAATGACTTTGCCAACCACTGTTAATCAATTATCCGACCTCTAAAAATGACTTTGCCCAACAATTGTAATGACTTTGCTAACCACTGTTAAGCACTAATCCGACCTCTAAAAATGACTTTGCACAACAATTGAAATGACTTTGCCAACCACTGTTAATCAATTATCCGACCTCTAAAAATGACTTTGACCAACAATTGTAATGACTTTGTCAACCACTGTTAATCACTTATCCGATCTCTAAAAATGACTTTGCCCAACAATTGTAATGACTTTGCCAACCACTGTTAAGCACTTATCCGGCCTCTAAAAATGACTTTGCCCAACAATTGTAATGACTTTGCTAACCACTGTTAAGCACTTATCCGACCTCTAAAAATGACTTTGCACAACAATTGAAATGACTTTGTCAACCACTGTTAATCACTTATCCGATCTCTAGAAATGACTTTGCCCAACAATTGTAATGACTTTGCCAACCACTGTTAATCAATTATCCGATCTCTAGAAATGACTTTGCCCAAAAATTGTAATGACTTTGCCAACCACTGTTAATCACTAATCCGACCTCTAAAAATGACTTTGCACAACAATTAAATTGACTTTGCCAACCACAGTTAATCACTAATCCGAACTCTAAAAATGACTTTGCCCAACAATTGTAATGACTTTGCCAACTACTGTTAATCACTTATCCAACCTCTAAAAATAACTTTGACCAACAATTGTAATGACTTTGCCAACCACTGTAAATCACTTATCCGAACTCTAAAAATGACTTTGCCCTACAATTCTAATGACTTTGCCAACTACTGTTAATAACTTATCCGATCTCTAGAAATGACTTTGCCCAACAATTGTAATGACTTTGTCAACCACTGTTAATCACTTATCCGATCTCTTGAAATGACATTGCCCAACAATTGTAATGACTTTGCCAACCACTGTTAATCACTTATCCGACCTCTAAAAATGACTTTGCCCAACAATTGTAATGACTTTGCCAACCACTGTTAAGCACAAATCCGGCCTCTAAAAATGACTTTGCACAACAATTGTAATGACTTTGCTAACCACTGTTAAGCACTTATCCGAATTCTAAAAATGATTTTGCACAACAATTGTAATGACTTTGCCAACCACAGTTAAGCACTTATCCGGCCTCTAAAAATGACTTTGCCAACCACTGTTAATCACTTATCCGATCTCTTGAAATGACTTTGCCCAACAATTGTAATGACTTTGCCAACCACTGTTGATCACTTATCTTACCTCTAAAAATGACTTTGCCAAACAATTGTAATGACTTTGCTAACCACTGTTAAGCACTTATCCGAATTCTAAAAATGACTTTGCCCAACAATTGTAATGACTTTGCCAACCACTGTTAAGCACTTATCCGGCCTCTAAAAATGACTTTGCACAACAATTGTAATGTTTTTGCCAACCACTGTTTATCACTTATCCGATCTCTTGAAATGACTTTGCCCAACAATTGTAATGACTTTGCCAACCACCGTTAATCACTTATCTTACCTCTAAAAATGACTTTGCCAAACAATTGTAATGACTTTGCTAACCACTGTTAAGCACTTATCCGAATTCTAAAAATGACTTTGCACAACAATTGTAATGACTTTGCCAACCACTGTTAATCATTTATCCGACCTCTAAAAATGACTTTGCCCAACAATTGTATTGACTTTGTCAACCACTGTTAATCACTTATCCGATTTCTAGAAATGACTTTGCCCAACAATTGTAATGAATTTGCCAACCACTGTTAATCACTTATCCGACCTCTAAAAATGACTTTGCCCATCAATTGTAATGACTTTGCCAACCACTGTTAATCACTTATCCAATCTCTAGAAATGACTTTGCCCAACAATTGTAATGACTTTGCCAACCACTGATAATCACTTATCCGAACTCTAAAAATGACTTTGCCCAACAATTGTAATGACTTTGCCAACCACTGTTAATCACTTATCTTACCTCTAAAAATGACTTTGCCAAACAATTGTAATGACTTTGCTAACCACTGTTAAGCACTTATCCGAACTCTAAAAATGACTTTGCACAACAATTGAAATGAATTTGCCAACCACTGTTAATCAATTATCCGACCTCTAAAAATGACTTTGCCCAACAATTGTAATGACTTTGCCAACCACAGTTAAGCACTTATCCGATCTCTAGAAATGACTTTGCACAACAATTGTAATGACTTTGCCAAACACTGTTAATCACTTATCCGACCTCTAAAAATGACTTTGCCCAACAATTGTAATGACTTTGCCAACCACTGTTAATCACTTATCCGACCTCTAAAAATTTCTTTGCCTAACAAGTGTAATGACTTTGTCAAACACTGTTAATCACTTATCCGATCTCTAGAAATTACTTTGCCCAACAATTGTAATGACTTTGCCAACCACTGTTAATCAATTATCCGACCTCTAAAAATGACTTTGCCCAACAATTGTAATGACTTTGCCAACCACTGTTAATCACTTATCCGACCTCTATAAATGACTTTGCCCAACAATTGTAATGACTTTGCTAACCACTGTTAAGCACTTATCCGACCTCTAAAAATGACTTTGCCCAACAATTGTAATGACTTTGCCAACCACTGTTAATCACTTATCTTACCTCTAAAAATGACTTTGCCAAACAATTGTAATGACTTTGCTAACCACTGTTAAGCACTTATCCGAATTCTAAAAATGACTTTGCACAACAATTGAAATGAATTTGCCAACCACTGTTAATCAATTATCCGACCTCTAAAAATGACTTTGCCCAACAATTGTAATGACTTTGCCAACCACAGTTAAGCACTTATCCGATCTCTAGAAATGACTTTGCACAACAATTGTAATGACTTTGCCAAACACTGTAAATCACTTATCCGACCTCTAAAAATGACTTTGCCCAACAATTGTAATGACTTTGCCAACCACTGTTAATCACTTATCCGACCTCTAAAAATTCTTTGCCTAACAAGTGTAATGACTTTGTCAAACACTGTTAATCACTTATCCGATCTCTAGAAATTACTTTGCCCAACAATTGTAATGACTTTGCCAACCACTGTTAATCACTTATCCGACCTCTAAAAATGACTTTGCATAACAATTGTAATGACTTTGTCAACCACTGTTAATCACTTATCCGATTACTAGAAATGACTTTGCCCAACAATTGTAATGAATTTGCCAACCACTGTTAATCACTTATCCGATCTCTAGAAATGACTTTGCCCAACAATTGTAATGACTTTGCTAACCACTGTTAAGCACTTATCCGACCTCTAAAAATGACTTTGCCCAACAACTGTAATGACTTTGCCAACCACTGTTATTCACTTATCCGATCTCTTGAAATGACTTTGCCTAACAATTGTAATGACTTTGCCAACCACTGTTAAGCACTTATCCGAATTCTAAAAATGACTTTGCACAACAATTGAAATGACTTTGCCAACCACTGTTAATCAATTATCCGACCTCTAAAAATGACTTTGCCCAACAATTGTAATGACTTTGCTAACCACTGTTAAGCACTAATCCGACCTCTAAAAATGACTTTGCACAACAATTGAAATGACTTTGCCAACCACTGTTAATCAATTATCCGACCTCTAAAATGACTTTGACCAACAATTGTAATGACTTTGTCAACCACTGTTAATCACTTATCCGATCTCTAAAAATGACTTTGCCCAACAATTGTAATGACTTTGCCAACCACTGTTAAGCACTTATCCGGCCTCTAAAAATGACTTTGCCCAACAATTGTAATGACTTTGCTAACCACTGTTAAGCACTTATCCGACCTCTAAAAATGACTTTGCACAACAATTGAAATGACTTTGTCAACCACTGTTAATCACTTATCCGATCTCTAGAAATGACTTTGCCCAACAATTGTAATGACTTTGCCAACCACTGTTAATCAATTATCCGATCTCTAGAAATGACTTTGCCCAAAAATTGTAATGACTTTGCCAACCACTGTTAATCACTAATCCGACCTCTAAAAATGACTTTGCACAACAATTAAATTGACTTTGCCAACCACAGTTAATCACTAATCCGAACTCTAAAAATGACTTTGCCCAACAATTGTAATGACTTTGCCAACTACTGTTAATCACTTATCCAACCTCTAAAAATAACTTTGACCAACAATTGTAATGACTTTGCCAACCACTGTAAATCACTTATCCGAACTCTAAAAATGACTTTGCCCTACAATTCTAATGACTTTGCCAACTACTGTTAATAACTTATCCGATCTCTAGAAATGACTTTGCCCAACAATTGTAATGACTTTGTCAACCACTGTTAATCACTTATCCGATCTCTTGAAATGACATTGCCCAACAATTGTAATGACTTTGCCAACCACTGTTAATCACTTATCCGACCTCTAAAAATGACTTTGCCCAACAATTGTAATGACTTTGCCAACCACTGTTAAGCACAAATCCGGCCTCTAAAAATGACTTTGCACAACAATTGTAATGACTTTGCTAACCACTGTTAAGCACTTATCCGAATTCTAAAAATGATTTTGCACAACAATTGTAATGACTTTGCCAACCACAGTTAAGCACTTATCCGGCCTCTAAAAATGACTTTGCCAACCACTGTTAATCACTTATCCGATCTCTTGAAATGACTTTGCCCAACAATTGTAATGACTTTGCCAACCACTGTTGATCACTTATCTTACCTCTAAAAATGACTTTGCCAAACAATTGTAATGACTTTGCTAACCACTGTTAAGCACTTATCCGAATTCTAAAAATGACTTTGCCCAACAATTGTAATGACTTTGCCAACCACTGTTAAGCACTTATCCGGCCTCTAAAAATGACTTTGCACAACAATTGTAATGTTTTTGCCAACCACTGTTAATCACTTATCCGATCTCTTGAAATGACTTTGCCCAACAATTGTAATGACTTTGCCAACCACCGTTAATCACTTATCTTACCTCTAAAAATGACTTTGCCAAACAATTGTAATGACTTTGCTAACCACTGTTAAGCACTTATCCGAATTCTAAAAATGACTTTGCACAACAATTGTAATGACTTTGCCAACCACTGTTAATCATTTATCCGACCTCTAAAAATGACTTTGCCCAACAATTGTATTGACTTTGTCAACCACTGTTAATCACTTATCCGATTTCTAGAAATGACTTTGCCCAACAATTGTAATGAATTTGCCAACCACTGTTAATCACTTATCCGACCTCTAAAAATGACTTTGCCCATCAATTGTAATGACTTTGCCAACCACTGTTAATCACTTATCCAATCTCTAGAAATGACTTTGCCCAACAATTGTAATGACTTTGCCAACCACTGATAATCACTTATCCGAACTCTAAAAATGACTTTGACCAACAATTGTAATGACTTTGTCAACCACTGTTAAGCACTTATCCGGCCTCTAAAAATGACTTTGCACAACAATTGTAATGTTTTTGCCAACCACTGTTAATCACTTATCCGATCTCTTGAAATGACTTTGCCCAACAATTGTAATGACTTTGCCAATCACCGTTAATCACTTATCTTACCTCTAAAAATGACTTTGCCAAACAATTGTAATGACTTTGCTAACCACTGTTAAGCACTTATCCGAATTCTAAAAATGACTTTGCACAACAATTGTAATGACTTTGCCAACCACTGTTAATCATTTATCCGACCTCTAAAAATGACTTTGCCCAACAATTGTATTGACTTTGTCAACCACTGTTAATCACTTATCCGATTTCTAGAAATGACTTTGCCCAACAATTGTAATGAATTTGCCAACCACTGTTAATCACTTATCCGACCTCTAAAAATGACTTTGCCCATCAATTGTAATGACTTTGCCAACCACTGTTAATCACTTATCCAATCTCTAGAAATGACTTTGCCCAACAATTGTAATGACTTTGCCAACCACTGATAATCACTTATCCGAACTCTAAAAATGACTTTGACCAACAATTGTAATGACTTTGTCAACCACTGTTAATCACTTATCCGATCTCTAGAAATGACTTTGCCCAACAATTGTAATGACTTTGCCAACCACTGTTAAGCACTTATCCGAACTCTAAAAATGACTTTGCACAACAATTGAAATGACTTATCCAACCACTGTTAATCAATTATCCGACCTCTAAAAATGACTTTGCCCAACAATTGTAATGACTTTGCCAACCACTGTTAATCACTAATCCGAACTCTTAAAATGACTTTGCCCAACAATTGCAATGACTTTGTAAACCACTCTTAATCACTTATCCGATTTCTAGAAATGACTTTGCCCAACAATTGTAATGACTTTGCCAACCACTGTTAATCACTAATCCGAACTCTAAAAATGACTTTGCCCAACAATTGTAATGACTTTGCTTACCACTGTTAAGCACTTATCCCAATTCTAAAAATGACTTTGCCCAACAATTGTAATGACTTTGCTTACCACTGTTAATCACTAATCCGAACTCTAAAAATGACTTTGCCCAACAATTGTAATGACTTTGCCAACCACTGTTAATCACTTATCCGACCTCTAAAAATGACTTTGCCCAACAATTGTTATGACTTTGCCAACCACTGTTAATCACTTATCCGACCTCTAAAAATGACTTTTCCTAACAAGTGTAATGACTTTGCCAACCATTGTTAAGCACTTATCCGGCCTCGAAAAATGACTTTGCACAACAATTGAAATGACTTTGCCAACCACTGTTAATCAATTATCCGACCTCTAAAAATGACTGTGCCCAACAATTGTAATGACTTTGCCAACACTGTTAATCACTTATCCGACCTCTAAAAATGACTTTGCCCAACAATTGTAATGACTTTGCCAACTACTGTTAATCACTTATCCGAACTCTAAAAATGACTTTGCCCAACAATTGTAATGACTTTGCCAACTACTGTTAATCACTTATCCAACCTCTAAAAATAACTTTGACCAACAATTGTAATGACTTTGCCAACCACTGTAAATCACTTATCCGAACTCTAAAAATGACTTTGCCCTACAATTCTAATGACTTTGCCAACTACTGTTAATAACTTATCCGATCTCTAGAAATGACTTTGCCCAACAATTGTAATGACTTTGACAACCACTGTTAATCACTTATCCTACCTTTAAAAATGACTTTGCACAACAATTGAAATGACTTTGCCAACCACTGTTAATCACTTATCCGACCTCTAAAAATGACTTTGCCCAACAATTGTAATGACTTTGCCAACCACTGTTAATCACTAATCCGAACTCTAAAAATGACTTTGCCCAACAATTGTAATGACTTTGCTTACCACTGTTAAGCACTTATCCGAATTCTAAAAATGACTTTGCCCAACAATTGTTATGACTTTGCTTACCACTGTTAATCACTAATCCGAACTCTAAAAATGACTTTGCCCAACAATTGTAATGACTTTGCCAACCACTGTTAATCACTTATCCGACCTCTAAAAATGACTTTGCCCAACAATTGTTATGACTTTGCCAACCACTGTTAATCACTTATCCGACCTCTAAAAATGACTTTGCCTAACAAGTGTAATGACTTTGCCAACCACTGTCAAGCACTTATCCGGCCTCGAAAAATGACTTTGCACAACAATTGAAATGACTTTGCCAACCACTGTAAATCAATTATCCGACCTCTAAAAATGACTTTGCCCAACAATTGAAATGACTTTGCTAACCACTGTTAAGCACTTATCCGACCTCTAAAAATGACTTTGCACAACAATTAAATTGACTTTGCCAACCACAGTTAATCACTAATCCGAACTCTAAAAATGACTTTGCCCAACAATTGTAATGACTTTGCCAACCACTGTTAATCACTTATCCGACCTCTAAAAATGACTTTGCCCAACAATTGTTATGACTTTGCCAACCACTGTTAATCACTTATCCGACCTCTAAAAATGACTTTGCCTAACAAGTGTAATGACTTTGCCAACCACTGTCAAGCACTTATCCGGCCTCGAAAAATGACTTTGCACAACAATTGAAATGACTTTGCCAACCACTGTAAATCAATTATCCGACCTCTAAAAATGACTTTGCCCAACAATTGAAATGACTTTGCTAACCACTGTTAAGCACTTATCCGACCTCTAAAAATGACTTTGCACAACAATTAAATTGACTTTGCCAACCACAGTTAATCACTAATCCGAACTCTAAAAATGACTTTGCCCAACAATTGTAATGACTTTGCCAACTACTGTTAATCACTTATCCAACCTCTAAAAATAACTTTGACCAACAATTGTAATGACTTTGCCAACCACTGTAAATCACTTATCCGAACTCTAAAAATGACTTTGCCCAACAATTGAAATGACTTTGCCAACCACTGTTAATCACTTATCCGATCTCTAAAAATGACTTTGCCCAACAATTGTAATGACTTTGCCAACCTCTGTTAATCACTTATCCGATCTCTAGAAATGACTTTGCCCAACAATTGTAATGACTT
Organism: Brachionus asplanchnoidis; assembly: GCA_025491095.1. Lineage (NCBI taxonomy): Eukaryota > Metazoa > Rotifera > Eurotatoria > Ploima > Brachionidae > Brachionus > Brachionus asplanchnoidis. The sequence continues at coordinate 104,967 of JAILYF010000101.1, read as the reverse complement.
TGCCAACCACTGTTTATCACTTATCCGACCTCTAAAAATGACTTTGCCCAACAATTGTAATGACTTTGCCAACCACTGTTAATCACTAATCCGAACTCTAAAAATGACTTTGCACAACAATTGTAATAACTTTGACAAACACTGTTAATCACTTATCCGACCTCTAAAAATGACTTTGCCCAACAATTGTAATGACTTTGCCAACCACTGTTAATCACTTATCCGAACTCTAGAAATGACTTTGCCCAACACTTGTAATGACTTTGCCAACCACTGTTAATCACTTATCCGACCTCTAAAAATGACTTTGCCCAACAATTGTAATGACTTTGCCAACCACTGTTAATCACTGATCCGAACTCTAAAAATGACTGTGCCCAACAATTGTAATGACTTTGCCAACACTGTTAATCACTTATCCGACCTCTAAAAATGACTTTGCCCAACAATTGTAATGACTTTGCCAACTACTGTTAATCACTTATCCGATCTCTAGAAATGACTTTGCCCAACAATTGTAATGACTTTGCCAACCACTGTTAATCATTTATCCGACCTCTAAACATGACTTTGCCCAACAATTGTAATGACTTTGCAAACCACTGTTAATCACTTATCCGAACTGTAAAAACGACTTTGCCCAACAATTGTAATGACTTTGCCAACCACTGTTAATCACTTATCCGACCTCTAAAAAATGACTTTGCCCCAACAATTGTAATGACTTTGCCAACCACTGTTAATCCTTATCCGAACTGTAAAAACGACTTTGCCCAACAATTGTAATGACTTTGTCAACCACTGTAATCACTTATCCGATCTCTAGAAATGACTTTGCCCAACAATTGTAATGACTTTGCCAACCACTGTTAATAACTTATCCGATCTCTAAAAATGACTTTGCCCAACAATTGTAATGACTTTGCAACCACTGTTAATCACTTATCCGAACTCTAAAAATGACTTTGCCCAACAATTGTAATGACTTTGTCAACCACTGTTAATCACTTATCCGATCTCTAGAAATGACTTTGCCCAACAATTGAAATGACTTTGCCAACCACTGTTAATCACTTATCCGATCTCTAAAAATGACTTTGCCCAACAATTGTAATGACTTTGCCAACCACTGTTAATCACTTATCCGACCTCTAAAATGACTTTGCCTACAAGTGTAATGACTTTGTCAACCACTGTTAATCACTTATCCGAACTGTAAAAACGACTTTGCCCAACAATTGTAATGACTTTGTCAACCACTGTTAATCACTTATCCGATCTCTAGAAATGACTTTGCCCAACAATTGTAATGACTTTGCCAACCACTGTTATCACTTATCCGACCTCTAAAAATGACTTTGCCCAACAATTGTAATGACTTTGCCAACCACTGTTAATCACTTATCCGAACTCTAAAAATGACTTTGCCCAACAATTGTAATGACTTTGTCAACCACTGTTAATCACTTATCCGATCTCTAGAAATGACATTGCCCAACAATTGTAATGACTTTGCCAACCACTGTTAATCACTAATCCGAACTCTAAAAATGACTTTGCCCAACAATTGTAATGACTTTGCCAACCACTGTTAATCACTTATCCGATTTCTAGAAATGACTTTGCCCAACAATTGTAATGACTTTGCCAACCACTGTTAATCACTTATCCGACCTCTAAAAATGACTTTGCCTTACAAGTGTAATGACTTTTTCAACCACTATTAATAAATTATCCGACCTCTAAACATGACTTTGCCCAACAATTGTAATGACTTTGCAAACCACTGTTAATCACTTATCCGACCTCTAAAAATGACTTTGCCCAACAATTGTAATGACTTTGCCAACCACTGTTAATCACTTATCCGAACTCTAAAAATGACTTTGAACAACAATTGTAATGACTTTGTCAACCACTGTTAATCACTTATCCGATCTCTAGAAATGACTTTGCCCAACAATTGTAATGACTTTGCCAACCACTGTTTATCACTTATCCGACCTCTAAAAATGACTTTGCCCAACAATTGTAATGACTTTGCCAACCACTGTTAATCACTTATCCGATTTCTAAAAATGACTTTGCCCAACAATTGTAATGACTTTGCCAACCACTGTTAATCACTTATCCGATTTCTAGAAATGACTTTGCCCAACAATTGTAATGACTTTGCCAACCACTGTTAATCACTTATCCGAACTCTAAAAATGACTTTGCCCAACAATTGTAATGACTTTGTCAACCACTGTTAATCACTTATCCGATCTCTAGAAATGACTTTGCCCAACAATTGTAATGACTTTGCCAACCACTGTTAATCACTAATCCGAACTCTAAAAATGACTTTGCCCAACAATTGTAATGACTTTGCCAACCACTGTTAATCACTTATCCGATTTCTAGAAATGACTTTGCCCAACAATTGTAATGACTTTGCCAACCACTGTTAATCACTTATCCGACCTCTAAAAATGACTTTGCCTTACAAGTGTAATGACTTTGCCAACCACTGTTAATCACTTATCCGACCTCTAAAAATGACTTTGCCTTACAAGTGTAATGACTTTGCAAACCACTGTTAATCACTTATCCGACCTCTAAAAATGACTTTGCCCAACAATTGTAATGACTTTGCCAACCACTGTTAATCACTAATCCGATCTCTAAAAATGACTTTGCCCAACAATTGTAATGACTTTGCCAACCACTGTTAATCACTTATCCGACCTCTAAAAATGACTTTGCCTTACAAGTGTAATGACTTTGTCAACCACTGTTAATCACTTATCCGAACTGTAAAAACGACTTTGCCCAACAATTGTAATGACTTTGTCAACCACTGTTAATCACTTATCCGATCTCTAGAAATGACTTTGCCCAACAATTGTAATGACTTTGCCAACCACTGTTTATCACTTATCCGACCTCTAAAAATGACTTTGCCCAACAATTGTAATGACTTTGCCAACCACTGTTAATCACTTATCCGAACTCTAAAAATGACTTTGCCCAACAATTGTAATGACTTTGTCAACCACTGTTAATCACTTATCCGATCTCTAGAAATGACATTGCCCAACAATTGTAATGACTTTGCCAACCACTGTTAATCACTAATCCGAACTCTAAAAATGACTTTGCCCAACAATTGTAATGACTTTGCCAACCACTGTTAATCACTTATCCGATTTCTAGAAATGACTTTGCCCAACAATTGTAATGACTTTGCCAACCACTGTTAATCACTTATCCGACCTCTAAAAATGACTTTGCCTTACAAGTGTAATGACTTTTTCAACCACTATTAATAAATTATCCGACCTCTAAACATGACTTTGCCCAACAATTGTAATGACTTTGCAAACCACTGTTAATCACTTATCCGACCTCTAAAAATGACTTTGCCCAACAATTGTAATGACTTTGCCAACCACTGTTAATCACTTATCCGAACTCTAAAAATGACTTTGAACAACAATTGTAATGACTTTGTCAACCACTGTTAATCACTTATCCGATCTCTAGAAATGACTTTGCCCAACAATTGTAATGACTTTGCCAACCACTGTTAATCACTAATCCGAACTCTAAAAATGACTTTGCCCAACAATTGTAATGACTTTGCCAACCACTGTTAATCACTTATCCGATTTCTAGAAATGACTTTGCCCAACAATTGTAATGACTTTGCCAACCACTGTTAATAACTTATCCGATCTCTAAAAATGACTTTGCCCAACAATTGTAATGACTTTGCCAACCACTGTTAATCACTTATCCGAACTCTAAAAATGACTTTGCCCAACAATTGTAATGACTTTGTCAACCACTGTTAATCACTTATCCGATCTCTAGAAATGACTTTGCCCAACAATTGAAATGACTTTGCCAACCACTGTTAATCACTTATCCGATCTCTAAAAATGACTTTGCCCAACAATTGTAATGACTTTGCCAACCACTGTTAATCACTTATCCGACCTCTAAAAATGACTTTGCCTTACAAGTGTAATGACTTTGTCAACCACTGTTAATCACTTATCCGAACTGTAAAAACGACTTTGCCCAACAATTGTAATGACTTTGTCAACCACTGTTAATCACTTATCCGATCTCTAGAAATGACTTTGCCCAACAATTGTAATGACTTTGCCAACCACTGTTTATCACTTATCCGACCTCTAAAAATGACTTTGCCCAACAATTGTAATGACTTTGCCAACCACTGTTAATCACTTATCCGAACTCTAAAAATGACTTTGCCCAACAATTGTAATGACTTTGTCAACCACTGTTAATCACTTATCCGATCTCTAGAAATGACATTGCCCAACAATTGTAATGACTTTGCCAACCACTGTTAATCACTAATCCGAACTCTAAAAATGACTTTGCCCAACAATTGTAATGACTTTGCCAACCACTGTTAATCACTTATCCGATTTCTAGAAATGACTTTGCCCAACAATTGTAATGACTTTGCCAACCACTGTTAATCACTTATCCGACCTCTAAAAATGACTTTGCCTTACAAGTGTAATGACTTTTTCAACCACTATTAATAAATTATCCGACCTCTAAACATGACTTTGCCCAACAATTGTAATGACTTTGCAAACCACTGTTAATCACTTATCCGACCTCTAAAAATGACTTTGCCCAACAATTGTAATGACTTTGCCAACCACTGTTAATCACTTATCCGAACTCTAAAAATGACTTTGAACAACAATTGTAATGACTTTGTCAACCACTGTTAATCACTTATCCGATCTCTAGAAATGACTTTGCCCAACAATTGTAATGACTTTGCCAACCACTGTTTATCACTTATCCGACCTCTAAAAATGACTTTGCCCAACAATTGTAATGACTTTGCCAACCACTGTTAATCACTTATCCGATTTCTAAAAATGACTTTGCCCAACAATTGTAATGACTTTGCCAACCACTGTTAATCACTTATCCGATTTCTAGAAATGACTTTGCCCAACAATTGTAATGACTTTGCCAACCACTGTTAATCACTTATCCGAACTCTAAAAATGACTTTGCCCAACAATTGTAATGACTTTGTCAACCACTGTTAATCACTTATCCGATCTCTAGAAATGACTTTGCCCAACAATTGTAATGACTTTGCCAACCACTGTTAATCACTAATCCGAACTCTAAAAATGACTTTGCCCAACAATTGTAATGACTTTGCCAACCACTGTTAATCACTTATCCGATTTCTAGAAATGACTTTGCCCAACAATTGTAATGACTTTGCCAACCACTGTTAATCACTTATCCGACCTCTAAAAATGACTTTGCCTTACAAGTGTAATGACTTTGCCAACCACTGTTAATCACTTATCCGACCTCTAAAAATGACTTTGCCTTACAAGTGTAATGACTTTGCAAACCACTGTTAATCACTTATCCGACCTCTAAAAATGACTTTGCCCAACAATTGTAATGACTTTGCCAACCACTGTTAATCACTAATCCGAACTCTAAAAATGACTGTGCCCAACAATTGTAATGACTTTGCCAACCACTGTTAATCACTTATCCGATTTCTAGAAATGACTTTGCCCAACAATTGTAATGACTTTGCAAACCACTGTTAATCACTTATCCGAACTCTAAAAATGACTTTGCCAAACAATTGTAATGACTTTGCCAACCACTGTTAATCACTAATCCGACCTCTAAAAATGACTTTGCCCAACAATTGTAATGACTTTGCCAACCACTGTTAATCACTGATCCGAACTCTAAAAATGACTGTGCCCAACAATTGTAATGACTTTGCCAACCACTGTTAATCACTTATCCGAACTCTAAAAATGACTTTGACCAACAATTGTAATGACTTTGCCAACCACTGTTAATCACTTATCCGATCTCTTGAAATGACTTTGCCCAACAATTGTAATGACTTTGCCAACCACTGTTAATCAATTATCCGACCTCTAAAAATGACTTTGCCCAACAATTGTAATGACTTTGCCAACCACTGTTAATCACTTATCCGAACTCTAAAAATGACTTTGCCCAACAATTGTAATGACTTTGCCAACCACTGTTAATCACTTATCCGACCTCTAAAAATGACTTTGCCTTACAAGTGTAATGACTTTGTCAACCACTGTTAATCAATTATCCGACCTCTAAAAATGACTTTGCCCAACAATTGTAATGACTTTGCCAACCACTGTTAATCACTAATCCGAACTCTAAAAATGACTCTGCACAACAATTGTAATGACTTTGCCAAACACTGTTAATCACTTATCCGATCTCTAGAAATGACATTGCCCAACAATTGTAATGACTTTGCCAACCACTGTTAATCACTTATCCGACCTCAAAAAAGGACTTTGCCTAACAAGTGTAATGACTTTGTCAACCACTGTTAATCAATTATCCGACCTCTAAACATGACTTTGCCCAACAATTGTAATGACTTTGCAAACCACTGTTAATCACTTATCCGACCTCTAAAAATGACTTTGCCCAACAATTGTAATGACTTTGCCAACCACTGTTAATCACTTATCCGAACTCTAAAAATGACTTTGAACAACAATTGTAATGACTTTGTTAACCACTGTTAATCACTTATCCGATCTCTAGAAATGACTTTGCCCAACAATTGTAATGACTTTGCCAACCACTGTTTATCACTTATCCGACCTCTAAAAATGACTTTGCCCAACAATTGTAATGACTTTGCCAACCACTGTTAATCACTTATCCGATTTCTAAAAATGACTTTGCCCAACAATTGTAATGACTTTGCCAACCACTGTTAATCACTTATCCGATTTCTAGAAATGACTTTGCCCAACAATTGTAATGACTTTGCCAACCACTGTTAACCACTTATCCGAACTCTAAAAATGACTTTGAACAACAATTGTAATGACTTTGTCAACCTCTGTTAATCACTTATCCGATCTCTAGAAATGACTTTGCCCAACAATTGTAATGACTTTGCCAACCACTGTTTATCACTTATCCGACCTCTAAAAATGATTTTGCCCAACAATTGTAATGACTTTGCCAACCACTGTTAATCACTAATCCGAACTCTAAAAATGACTTTGCCCAACAATTGTAATGACTTTGCCAACCACTGTTAATCACTTATCCGATTTCTAGAAATGACTTTGCCCAACAATCGTAATGACTTTGCCAACCACTGTTAATCACTTATCCGAACTCTAAAAATGACTTTGCCCAACAATTGTAATGACTTTGCCAACCACTGTTAATCACTTATCCGATCTTTTGAAATGACTTTGCCCAACAATTGTAATGACTTTGCCAACCACTGTAAATCAATTATCCGACCTCTAAAAATGACTTTGCCCAACAATTGTAATGACTTTGCCAACCACTGTTAATCACTTATCCGATTTCTAAAAATGACTTTGCCCAACAATTGTAACGACTTTGCCAACCACTGTTAATCACTTATCCGACCTCTAAAAATGACTTTGCCTTACAAGTGTAATGACTTTGTCAACCACTGTTAATCAATTATCCGACCTCTAAACATGACTTTGCCCAACAATTGTAATGACTTTGCAAACCACTGTAAATCACTAATCCGAACTCTAAAAATGACTCTGCACATCAATTGTAATGACTTTGCCAAACACGGTTAATCACTTATCCGACCTCTAAAAATGACTTTGCCCAACAATTGTAATGACTTTGCCAACCACTGTTAATCACTCATCCGACCTCTAAAAATGACTTTACCTAACAATTGTAATGACTTTGCCAACACTGTTAATCACTTATCCGACCTCTAAAAATGACTTTGCCCAACAATTGTAATGACTTTGCCAACTACTGTTAATCACTTATCCGATCTCTAGAAATGACTTTGCCCAACAATTGTAATGACTTTGCCAACCACTGTTAATCATTTATCCGACCTCTAAACAAGACTTTGCCCAACAATTGTAATGACTTTGCAAACCACTGTTAATCACTTATCCGACCTCTAAAAATGACTTTGCCCAACAATTGTAATGACTTTGCCAACCACTGTTAATCACTTATCCGAACTCTAAAAATGACTTTGACCAACAATTGTAATGACTTTGTCAACCACTGTTAATCATTTATCCGATCTCTAGAAATGACTTTGCCCAACAATTGTAATGACTTTGCCAACCACTGTTTATCACTTATCCGACCTCTAAAAATGACATTGCCTTACAAGTGTAATGACTTTGCAAACCACTGTTAATCATTTATCCGACCTCTAAAAATGACTTTGCCCAACAATTGTAATGACTTTGCCAACCACTGTTAATCACTTATCCGACCTCTAAAAATGACATTGCCTTACAAGTGTAATGACTTTGCAAACCACTGTTAATCATTTATCCGACCTCTAAAAATGACTTTGCCCAACAATTGTAATGACTTTGCCAACCACTGTTAATCACTAATCCGAACTCTAAAAATGACTGTGCCCAACAATTGTAATGACTTTGCCAACCACTGTTAATCACTTATCCGATTTCTAGAAATGACTTTGCCCATCAATTGTAATGACTTTGCCAACCACTGTTAATCACTTATCCGAACTCTAAAAATGACTTTGCCCAACAATTGTAATGACTTTGCCAACCACTGTTAATCACTAATCCGACCTCTAAAAATGACTTTGCCCAACAATTGTAATGACTTTGCCAACCACTGTTAATCACTGATCCGAACTCTAAAAATGACTGTGCCCAACAATTGTAATGACTTTGCCAACCACTGTTAATCACTTATCCGAACTCTAAAAATGACTTTGACCAACAATTGTAATGACTTTGCCAACCACTGTTAATCACTTATCCGATCTCTTGAAATGACTTTGCCCAACAATTGTAATGACTTTGCCAACCACTGTTAATCAATTATCCGACCTCTAAAAATGACTTTGCCCAACAATTGTAATGACTTTGCCAACCACTGTTAATCACTTATCCGAACTCTAAAAATGACTTTGCCCAACAATTGTAATGACTTTGCCAACCACTGTTAATCACTTATCCGAACTCTAAAAATGACTTTGCCTTACAAGTGTAATGACTTTGTCAACCACTGTTAATCAATTATCCGACCTCTAAAAATGACTTTGCCCAACAATTGTAATGACTTTGCCAACCACTGTTAATCACTAATCCGAACTCTAAAAATGACTCTGCACAACAATTGTAATGACTTTGCCAAACACTGTTAATCACTTATCCGATTTCTAGAAATGACTTTGCCCAACAATTGTAATGACTTTGCCAACCACTGTTAATCACTTATCCGACCTCTAAAAATGACTTTGCCTAACAAGTGTAATGACTTTGTCAACCACTGTTAATCAATTATCCGACCTCTAAACATGACTTTGCCCAACAATTGTAATGACTTTGCAAACCACTGTTAATCACTTATCCGACCTCTAAAAATGACTTTGCCCAACAATTGTAATGACTTTGCCAACCACTGTTAATCACTTATCCGAACTCTAAAAATGATTTTGAACAACAATTGTAATGACTTTGTCAACCACTGTTAATCACTTATCCGATCTCTAGAAATGACTTTGCCCAACAATTGTAATGACTTTGCCAACCACTGTTTATCACTTATCCGACCTCTAAAAATGACTTTGCCCAACAATTGTAATGACTTTGCCAACCACTGTTAATCACTTATCCGATTTCTAAAAATGACTTTGCCCAACAATTGTAATGACTTTGCCAACCACTGTTAATCACTTATCCGATTTCTAGAAATGACTTTGCCCAACAATTGTAATGACTTTGCCAACCACTGTTAATCACTTATCCGAACTCTAAAAATGACTTTGAACAACAATTGTAATGACTTTGTCAACCTCTGTTAATCACTTATCCGATCTCTAGAAATGACTTTGCCCAACAATTGTAATGACTTTGCCAACCACTGTTTATCACTTATCCGACCTCTAAAAATGACTTTGCCCAACAATTGTAATGACTTTGCCAACCACTGTTAATCACTAATCCGAACTCTAAAAATGACTTTGCCCAACAATTGTAATGACTTTGCCAACCACTGTTAATCACTTATCCGATTTCTAGAAATGACTTTGCCCAACAATCGTAATGACTTTGCCAACCACTGTTAATCACTTATCCGAACTCTAAAAATGACTTTGCCCAACAATTGTAATGACTTTGCCAACCACTGTTAATCACTTATCCGATCTCTTGAAATGACTTTGCCCAACAATTGTAATGACTTTGCCAACCACTGTAAATCAATTATCCGACCTCTAAAAATGACTTTGCCCAACAATTGTAATGACTTTGCCAACCACTGTTAATCACTTATCCGATTTCTAAAAATGACTTTGCCCAACAATTGTAATGACTTTGCCAACCACTGTTAATCACTTATCCGACCTCTAAAAATGACTTTGCCTTACAAGAGTAATGACTTTTTCAACCACTGTTAATCAATTATCCGACCTCTAAACATGACTTTGCCCAACAATTGTAATGACTTTGCAAACCACTGTTAATCACTTATCCGATTTCTAAAAATGACTTTGCCCAACAATTGTAATGACTTTGCCAACCACTGTTAATCACTTATCCGACCTCTAAAAATGACTTTGCCTTACAAGTGTAATGACTTTGTCAACCACTGTTAATCAATTATCCGACCTCTAAAAATGACTTTGCCCAACAATTGTAATGACTTTGCCAACCACTGTTAATCACTAATCCGAACTCTAAAAATGACTCTGCACAACAATTGTAATGACTTTGCCAAACACGGTTAATCACTTATCCGACCTCTAAAAATGACTTTGCCCAACAATTGTAATGACTTTGCCAACCACTGTTAATCACTCATCCGACCTCTAAAAATGACTTTGCCTAACAATTGTAATGACTTTGCCAACACTGTTAATCACTTATCCGACCTCTAAAAATGACTTTGCCCAACAATTGTAATGACTTTGCCAACTACTGTTAATCACTTATCCGATCTCTAGAAATGACTTTGCCCAACAATTGTAATGACTTTGCCAACCACTGTTAATCATTTATCCGACCTCTAAACAAGACTTTGCCCAACAATTGTAATGACTTTGCAAACCACTGTTAATCACTTATCCGACCTCTAAAAATGACTTTGCCCAACAATTGTAATGACTTTGCCAACCACTGTTAATCACTTATCCGAACTCTAAAAATGACTTTGACCAACAATTGTAATGACTTTGTCAACCACTGTTAATCATTTATCCGATCTCTAGAAATGACTTTGCCCAACAATTGTAATGACTTTGCCAACCACTGTTTATCACTTATCCGACCTCTAAAAATGACTTTGTTAAACAATTGTAATGACTTTGCCAACCACTGTTAATCACTAATCCGAACTCTAAAAATGACTTTGCCCAACAATTGTAATGACTTTGCCAACCACTGTTAATCACTTATCCGATTTCTAGAAATGACTCGGCCCAACAATTGTAATGACTTTGCCAACCACTGTTAATCACTTATCCGAACTCTAAAAATGACTTTGCCAACCACTGTTAATCACTTATCCGATCTCTTGAAATGACTTTGCCCAACAATTGTAATGACTTTGCCAACCACTGTTAATCACTAATCCGAACTCTAAAAATGACTTTGCCCAACAATTGTAATGACTTTGCCAACCACTGTTAATCACTTTTCCGATTTCAAGAAATGACTCGGCCCAACAATTGTAATGACTTTGCCAACCACTGTTAATCACTTATCCGAACTCTAAAAATGACTTTGACCAACAATTGTAATGACTTTGCCAACCACTGTTAATCACTTATCCGATCTCTTGAAATGACTTTGCCCAACAATTGTAATGACTTTGCCAACCACTGTTAATCACTTATCCGACCTCTAAAAATTACTTTGCCCAACAATTGTAATGACTTTGCCAACCACTGTTAAGCACTTATCCGGCCTCTAAAAATGACTTTGCACAACAATTGAAATGACTTTGCCAACCACTGTTAATCAATTATCCGACCTCTAAAAATGGCTTTGCCCAACAATTGAAATTACTTTGCTAACCACTGTTAAGCACTTAAACGACCTCTAAAAATGACTTTGCACAACAATTGAAATGACTTTGCCAACCACTGTTAATCAATTATCCGACCTCTAAAAATGACTTTGCCCAACAATTGTAATGACTTTGCCAACCACTGTTAATCACTAATCCGAACTCTAAAAATGACTTTGCCCAACAATTGTAATGACTTTGTCAACCACTGTTAATCACTAATCCGAACTCTAAAAATGACTTTGACCAACAATTGTAATGAGTTTGTCAACCACTGTTAATCATTTATCCGATCTCTAGAAATGACTTTTCCCAACAATTGTAATGACTTTGCCAACCACTGTTTATCACTTATCCGACCTCTAAAAATGACTATGCCCAACAATTGTAATGACTTTGCCAACCACTGTTAATCACTAATCCGAACTCTAAAAATGACTTTGCCCAACAATTGTAATGACTTTGCCAACCACTGTTAATCAATTATCCGATTTCAAGAAATGACTCGGCCCAACAATTGTAATGACTTTGCCAACCACTGTTAATCACTTATCCGAACTCTAAAAATGACTTTGACCAACAATTGTAATGACTTTGCCAACCACTGTTAATCACTTATCCGATCTCTTGAAATGACTTTGCCCAACAATTGTAATGACTTTGCCAACCACTGTTAATCACTTATCCGACCTCTAAAAATTACTTTGCCCAACAATTGTAATGACTTTGCCAACCACTGTTAAGCACTTATCCGGCCTCTAAAAATGACTATGCACAACAATTGAAATGACTTTGCCAACCACTGTTAATCAATTATCCGACCTCTAAAAATGGCTTTGCCCAACAATTGAAATTACTTTGCTAACCACTGTTAAGCACTTATACGACCTCTAAAAATGACTTTGCACAACAATTGAAATGACTTTGCCAACCACTATTAATCAATTATCCGACCTCTAAAAATGACTTTGCCCAACAATTTTAATGACTTTGCCAACCACTGTTAATCACTAATCCGAACTCTAAAAATGACTTTGCCCAACAATTGTAATGACTTTGTCAACCACTGTTAATCACTTATCCGATTTCTAGAAATGACTTTGCCCAACAATTGTAATGACTTTGCCAACCACTGTTAATCACTAATCCGAACTCTAAAAATGACTTTGCCCAACAATTGTAATGACTTTGCTAACCACTGTTAAGCACTTATCCGAATTCTAAAAATGACTTTGCCCAACAATTGGAATGACTTTGCCAACCACTGTTTATCACTAATCCGAACTCTAAAAATGACTTTGCCCAACAATTGGAATGACTTTGCCAACCACTGTTAATCACTTATCCAACCTCTAAAAATGACTTTGCCTAACAAGTGTAATGACTTTACCAACCACTGTTAAGCACTTATCCGAACTCTAAAAATGACTTTGACCAACAATTGTAATGACTTTGCCAACCATTGTTAATCACTTATCCGATCTCTTGAAATGACTTTGCCCAACAATTGTAATGACTTTGCCAACCGATGTTAATCACTTATCCGACCTCTAAAAATTACTTTGCCCAACAATTGTAATGACTTTGCCAACCACTGTTAATCAATTATCCGACCTCTAAAAATGACTTTGCACAACAATAGAAATGACTTTGCTAACCACTGTTAAGCACTTATCCGACCTCTAAAAATGACTTTGCACAACAATTGAAATGACGTTGCAAACCACTGTAAATCAATTATCCGACCTCTAAAAATGACTTTGCCCAACAATTGTAATGACTTTGCCAACCACTGTTAATAACTAATCCGAACTCTAAAAATGACTTTGCCCAACAATTGTAATGACTTTGTCAACCACTGTTAATCACTTATCCGATTTCTAGAAATGACTTTGCCCAACAATTGTAATGACTTTGCCAACCACTGTTAATCACTAATCCGAACTCTAAAAATGACTTTGCCCAACAATTGTAATGACTTTGCTAACCACCGTTAAGCACTTATCCGAATTCTAAAAATGACTTTGCCCAACAATTGTAATGACTTTGCCAACCACTGTTAATCACTAATCCGAACTCTAAAAATGACTTTGCCCAACAATTGTAATGACTTTGCCAACCACTGTTAATCACTTATCCGATCTCTTGAAATGACTTTGCCCAACAATTGTAATGACTTTGCCAACCACTGTTAATCACTTATCCGACCTCTAAAAATTACTTTGCCCAACAATTGTAATGACTTTGCCAACCACTGTCAAGCACTTATCCGGCCTCTAAAAATGACTTAGCACAACAATTGAAATGACTTTGCCAACCACTGTTAATCAATTATCCGACCTCTAAAAATGACTTTGCACAACAATTGAAATGACTTTGCTAACCACTGTTAAGCACTTATCCGACCTCTAAAAATGACTTTGCACAACAATTGAAATGACGTTGCCAACCACTGTTAATCAATTATCCGACCTCTAAAAATGACTTTGCCCAACAATTGTAATGACTTTGCCAACCACTGTTAATAACTAATCCGAACTCTAAAAATGACTTTGCCCAACAATTGTAATGACTTTGTCAACCACTGTTAATCACTTATCCGATTTCTAGAAATGACTTTGCCCAACAATTGTAATGACTTTGCCAACCACTGTAAATCACTAATCCGAACTCTAAAAATGACTTTGCCCAACAATTGTAATGACTTTGCTAACCACTGTTAAGCACTTATCCGAATTCTAAAAATGACTTTGCCCAACAATTGTAATGACTTTGCCAACCACTGTTAATCACTAATCCGAACTCTAAAAATGACTTTGCCCAACAATTGTAATGACTTTGCCAACCACTGTTAATCACTTATCCGACCTGTAAAATTGACCTTGCCCAACAATTGTTATGACTTTGCCAACCACTGTTAATCACTTATCCGACCTCTAAAAATGACTTTGCCTAACAAGTGTAATGACTTTGCCAACCACTGTTAAGCAGTTATCCGGCCTCTAAAAATGACTTTGCACAACAATTGAAATGACTTTGCCAACCACTGTTAATCAATTATCCGACCTTTAAAAATGACTTTGCCCAACAATTGAAATGACTTTGCTTACCAATGTTAAGCACTTATCCGACCTCTAAAAATGACTTTGCACAACAATTGAAATGACTTTGCTAACCACTGTTAAGCACTTATCCGACCTCTAAAAATGACTTTGCACAACAATTGAAATGACTTTGCCAACCACTGTTAATCAATTATCCGACCTCTAAAAATGACTTTGCCCAACAATTGTAATGACTTTGCCAACCACTGTTAATAACTAATCCGAACTCTAAAAATGACTTTGCCCAACAATTGTAATGACTTTGTCAACCACTGTTAATCACTTATCCGATTTCTAGAAATGACTTTGCCCAACAATTGTAATGACTTTGCCAACCACTGTTAATCACTAATCCGAACTCTAAAAATGACTTTGCCCAACAATTGTAATGACTTTGCTAACCACTGTTAAGCACTTATCCGAATTCTAAAAATGACTTTGCCCAACAATTGTAATGACTTTGCCAACCACTGTTAATCACTAATCCGAACTCTAAAAATGACTTTGCCCAACAATTGTAATGACTTTGCCAACCACTTTTAATCACTTATCCGACCTGTAGAATTGACCTTGCCGAACAATTGTTTTGACTTTGCCAACCACTGTTAATCACTTATCCGACCTCTAAAAATGACTTTGCCTAACAATTGTTTTGACTTTGCCAACCACTGTAAAGCAGTTATCCGGCCTCTAAAAATGACTTTGCACAACAATTGAAATGACTTTGCCAACCACTGTTAATCAATTATCCGACCTCTAAAAATGGCTTTGCCCAACAATTGAAATGACTTTGCTAACCACTGTTAAGCACTTATACGACCTCTAAAAATGACTTTGCACAACAATTGAAATGACTTTGCCAACCACTGTTAATCAATTATCCGACCTCTAAAAATGACTTAGCCCAACAATTGAAATGACTTTGCTTACCAATGTTAAGCACTTATCCGACCTCTAAAAATGACTTTGCCCAAGAATTGTAATGACTTTGCCAACCACTGTTAATCACTAATCCGAACTCTAAAAATGACTTTGCCCAACAATTGTAATGACTTTGCCAACCACTGTTAATCACTTATCCGACCTGTAAAATTGACCTTGCCGAACAATTGTTATGACTTTGCCAACCACTGTTAATCACTTATCCGACCTCTAAAAATGACTTTGCCCAACAATTGTAATGACTTTGCCAACCACTGTTAATCACTTATCCGACCTGTAAAATTGACCTTGCCCAACAATTGTTATGACTTTGCCAACCACTGTTAATCACTTATCCGACCTCTAAAAATGACTTTGCCTAACAAGTGTAATGACTTTGCCAACCACTGTTAAGCAGTTATCCGGCCTCTAAAAATGACTTTGCACAACAATTGAAATGACTTTGCCAACCACTGTTAATCAATTATCCGACCTTTAAAAATGACTTTGCCCAACAATTGAAATGACTTTGCTTACCAATGTTAAGCACTTATCCGACCTCTAAAAATGACTTTGCACAACAATTGAAATGACTTTGCTAACCACTGTTAAGCACTTATCCGACCTCTAAAAATGACTTTGCACAACAATTGAAATGACTTTGCCAACCACTGTTAATCAATTATCCGACCTCTAAAAATGACTTTGCCCAACAATTGTAATGACTTTGCCAACCACTGTTAATAACTAATCCGAACTCTAAAAATGACTTTGCCCAACAATTGTAATGACTTTGTCAACCACTGTTAATCACTTATCCGATTTCTGGAAATGACTTTGCCCAACAATTGTAATGACTTTGCCAACCACTGTTAATCACTAATCCGAACTCTAAAAATGACTTTGCCCAACAATTGTAATGACTTTGCTAACCACTGTTAAGCACTTATCCGAATTCTAAAAATGACTTTGCCCAACAATTGTAATGACTTTGCCAACCACTGTTAATCACTAATCCGAACTCTAAAAATGACTTTGCCCAACAATTGTAATGACTTTGCCAACCACTTTTAATCACTTATCCGACCTGTAGAATTGACCTTGCCGAACAATTGTTTTGACTTTGCCAACCACTGTTAATCACTTATCCGACCTCTAAAAATGACTTTGCCTAACAATTGTAATGACTTTGCCAACCACTGTTAAGCAGTTATCCGGCCTCTAAAAATGACTTTGCACAACAATTGAAATGACTTTGCCAACCACTGTTAATCAATTATCCGACCTCTAAAAATGGCTTTGCCCAACAATTGAAATGACTTTGCTAACCACTGTTAAGCACTTATACGACCTCTAAAAATGACTTTGCACAACAATTGAAATGACTTTGCCAACCACTGTTAATCAATTATCCGACCTCTAAAAATGACTTAGCCCAACAATTGAAATGACTTTGCTTACCAATGTTAAGCACTTATCCGACCTCTAAAAATGACTTTGCCCAACAATTGTAATGACTTTGCCAACCACTGTTAATCACTAATCCGAACTCTAAAAATGACTTTGCCCAACAATTGTAATGACTTTGCCAACCACTGTTAATCACTTATCCGACCTGTAAAATTGACCTTGCCGAACAATTGTTATGACTTTGCCAACCACTGTTAATCACTTATCCGACCTCTAAAAATGACTTTGCCTAACAAGTGTAATGACTTTGCCAACCACTGTAAAGCAGTTATCCGGCCTCTAAAAATGACTTTGCACAACAATTGAAATGACTTTGCCAACCACTGTTAATCAATTATCCGACCTCTAAAAATGACTTTGCCCAACAATTGAAATGACTTTGCTTACCAATGTTAAGCACTTATCCGACCTCTAAAAATGACTTTGCCCAACAATTGAAATGACTTTGCTTACCAATGTTAAGCACTTATCCGACCTCTAAAAATGACTTTGCCAATTACTGTTAATCAATTATCCGACCTCTAAAAATGGCTTTGCCCAACAATTGAAATGACTTTGCTAACCACTGTTAAGCACTTATACGACCTCTAAAAATGACTTTGCACAACAATTGAAATGACTTTGCCAACCACTGTAAATCAATTATCCGACCTCTAAAAATGACTTAGCCCAACAATTGAAATGACTTTGCTTACCAATGTTAAGCACTTATCCGACCTCTAAAAATGACTTTGCCCAACAATTGTAATGACTTTGCCAACCACTGTTAATCACTAATCCGAACTCTAAAAATGACTTTGCCCAACAATTGTAATGACTTTGCCAACCACAGTTAATCACTTATCCGACCTGTAAAATTGACCTTGCCGAATAATTGTTATGACTTTGCCAACCACTGTTAATCACTTATCCGACCTCTAAAAATGACTTTGCCTAACAAGTGTAATGACTTTGCCAACCACTGTTAAGCAGTTATCCGGCCTCTAAAAATGACTTTGCACAACAATTGAAATGACTTTGCCAACCACTGTTAATCAATTATCCGACCTCTAAAAATGACTTTGCCCAACAATTGAAATGACTTTGCTTACCAATGTTAAGCACTTATCCGACCTCTAAAAATGACTTTGCCCAACAATTGTAATGACTTTGCCAACCACTGTTAATCACTAATCCGAACTCTAAAAATGACTTTGCCCAACAATTGTAATGACTTTGCCAACCACTTTTAATCACTAATCCGACCTG
This sequence comes from Brachionus asplanchnoidis, assembly GCA_025491095.1. Classification (NCBI taxonomy): domain Eukaryota; kingdom Metazoa; phylum Rotifera; class Eurotatoria; order Ploima; family Brachionidae; genus Brachionus; species Brachionus asplanchnoidis. Next base: position 86,110 of record JAILYF010000101.1, on the reverse strand, counting down.
TAGAATTGACCTTGCCGAACAATTGTTTTGACTTTGCCAACCACTGTTAATCACTTATCCGACCTCTAAAAATGACTTTGCCTAACAAGTGTAATGACTTTGCCAACCACTGTTAAGCAGTTATCCGGCCTCTAAAAATGACTTTGCACAACAATTGAAATGACTTTGCCAACCACTGTTAATCAATTATCCGACCTCTAAAAATGGCTTTGCCCAACAATTGAAATGACTTTGCTAACCACTGTTAAGCACTTATACGACCTCTAAAAATGACTTTGCACAACAATTGAAATGACTTTGCCAACCACTGTTAATCAATTATCCGACCTCTAAAAATGACTTAGCCCAACAATTGAAATGACTTTGCTTACCAATGTTAAGCACTTATCCGACCTCTAAAAATGACTTTGCCCAACAATTGTAATGACTTTGCCAACCACTGTTAATCACTAATCCGAACTCTAAAAATGACTTTGCCCAACAATTGTAATGACTTTGCCAACCACTGTTAATCACTTATCCGACCTGTAAAATTGACCTTGCCGAACAATTGTTATGACTTTGCCAACCACTGTTAATCACTTATCCGACCTCTAAAAATGACTTTGCCTAACAAGTGTAATGACTTTGCCAACCACTGTAAAGCAGTTATCCGGCCTCTAAAAATGACTTTGCACAACAATTGAAATGACTTTGCCAACCACTGTTAATCAATTATCCGACCTCTAAAAATGACTTTGCCCAACAATTGAAATGACTTTGCTTACCTATGTTAAGCACTTATCCGACCTCTAAAAATGACTTTGCCCAACAATTGAAATGACTTTGCTTACCAATGTTAAGCACTTATCCGACCTCTAAAAATGACTTTGCCAACCACTGTTAATCAATTATCCGACCTCTAAAAATGGCTTTGCCCAACAATTGAAATGACTTTGCTAACCACTGTTAAGCACTTATACGACCTCTAAAAATGACTTTGCACAACAATTGAAATGACTTTGCCAACCACTGTTAATCAATTATCCGACCTCTAAAAATGACTTAGCCCAACAATTGAAATGACTTTGCTTACCAATGTTAAGCACTTATCCGACCTCTAAAAATGACTTTGCCCAACAATTGTAATGACTTTGCCAACCACTGTTAATCACTAATCCGAACTCTAAAAATGACTTTGCCCAACAATTGTAATGACTTTGCCAACCACTGTTAATCACTTATCCGACCTGTAATATTGACCTTGCCGAATAATTGTTATGACTTTGCCAACCACTGTTAATCACTTATCCGACCTCTAAAAATGACTTTGCCTAACAATTGAAATGACTTTGCCAACCACTGTTAATCAATTATCCGACCTCTAAAAATGACTTTGCCCAACAATTGAAATGACTTTGCTTACCAATGTTAAGCACTTATCCGACCTCTAAAAATGACTTTGCCCAACAATTGAAATGACTTTGCTTACCAATGTTAAGCACTTATCCGACCTCTAAAAATGACTTTGCACAACAATTGAAATGACTTTGCTAACCACTGTTAAGCACTTATCCGACCTCTAAAAATGACTTTGCACAACAATTGAAATGACTTTGCCAACCACTGTTAATCAATTATCCGACCTCTAAAAATGACTTTGCCCAACAATTGTAATGACTTTGCCAACCACTGTTAATAACTAATCTGAACTCTAAAAATGACTTTGCCCAACAATTGTAATGACTTTGTCAACCACTGTTAATCACTTATCCGATTTCTAGAAATGACTTTGCCCAACAATTGTAATGACTTTGCCAACCACTGTTAATCACAAATCCGAACTCTAAAAATGACTTTGCCCAACAATTGAAATGACTTTGCTAAGCACTGTTAAGCACTTATCCGAATTCTAAAAATGACTTTGCCCAACAATTGTAATGACTTTGCCAACCTTTGTTAATCACTAATCCGAACTCTAAAAATGACTTTGCCCAACAATTGTAATGACTTTGCCAACCACTTTTAATAACTAATCCGAACTCTAAAAATGACTTTGCCCAACAATTGTAATGACTTTGTCAACCACTGTTAATCACTTATCCGATTTCTGGAAATGACTTTGCCCAACAATTGTAATGACTTTGCCAACCACTGTTAATCACTAATCCGAACTCTAAAAATGACTTTGCCCAAGAATTGTAATGACTTTGCTAACCACTGTTAAGCACTTATCCGAATTCTAAAAATGATTTTGCCCAACAATTGTAATGACTTTGCCAACCACTTTTAATCACTTATCCGACCTGTAAAATTGACCTTGCCGAACAATTGTTATGACTTTACCAACCACTGTTAATCACTTATCCGACCTCTAAAAATGACTTTGCCTAACAAGTGTAATGACTTTGCCAATCACTGTTAAGCAGTTATCCGGCCTCTAAAAATGACTTTGCACAACAATTGAAATGACTTTGCCAACCACTGTTAATCAATTATCCGACCTCTAAAAATGACTTTGCCCAACAATTGAAATGACTTTGCTTACCAATGTTAAGCACTTATCCGACCTCTAAAAATGACTTTGCACAACAATTGAAATGACTTTGCCAACCACTGTTAATCAATTATCCGACCTCTAAAAATGACTTAGCCCAACAATTGAAAAGACTTTGCTTACCAATGTTAAGCACTTATCCGACCTCTAAAAATGACTTTGCACAACAATTGAAATGACTTTGCTAACCACTGTTAAGCACTTATCCGAATTCTAAAAATGACTTTGCCCAACAATTGTAATGACTTTGCCAACCACTGTTAATCAATTATCCGACCTCTAAAAATGACTTTGCCCAACAATTGAAATGACTTTGCTTACCAATGTTAAGCACTTATCCGACCTCTAAAAATGACTTTGCACAACAATTGAAATGACTTTGCCAACCACTGTTAATCAATTATCCGACCTCTAAAAATGACTTAGCCCAACAATTGAAATGACTTTGCTTACCAATGTTAAGCACTTATCCGACCTCTAAAAATGACTTTGCACAACAATTGAAATGACTTTGCTAACCACTGTTAAGCACTTATCCGACCTCTAAAAATGACTTTGCACAACAATTGAAATGACTTTGCCAACCACTGTTAATCAATTATCCGACCTCTAAAAATGACTTTGCCCAACAATTGTAATGACTTTGCCAACCACTGTTAATAACTAATCCGAACTCTAAAAATGACTTTGCCCAACAATTGTAATGACTTTGTCAACCACTGTTAAGCACTTATCCGACCTCTAAAAATGACTTTGCACAACAATTGAAATGACTTTGCCAACCACTGTTAATCAATTATCCGACCTCTAAAAATGACTTTGCCCAACAATTGTAATGACTTTGCCAACCACTGTTAATAACTAATCCGAACTCTAAAAATGACTTTGCCCAACAATTGTAATGACTTTGTCAACCACTGTTAATCACTTATCCGATTTCTAGAAATGACTTTGCCCAACAATTGTAATGACTTTGCCAACCACTGTTAATCACAAATCCGAACTCTAAAAATGACTTTGCCCAACAATTGAAATGACTTTGCTAAGCACTGTTAAGCACTTATCCGAATTCTAAAAATGACTTTGCCCAACAATTGTAATGACTTTGCCAACCTTTGTTAATCACTAATCCGAACTCTAAAAATGACTTTGCCCAACAATTGTAATGACTTTGCCAACCACTTTTAATAACTAATCCGAACTCTAAAAATGACTTTGCCCAACAATTGTAATGACTTTGTCAACCACTGTTAATCACTTATCCGATTTCTGGAAATGACTTTGCCCAACAATTGTAATGACTTTGCCAACCACTGTTAATCACTAATCCGAACTCTAAAAATGACTTTGCCCAAGAATTGTAATGACTTTGCTAACCACTGTTAAGCACTTATCCGAATTCTAAAAATGATTTTGCCCAACAATTGTAATGACTTTGCCAACCACTTTTAATCACTTATCCGACCTGTAAAATTGACCTTGCCGAACAATTGTTATGACTTTACCAACCACTGTTAATCACTTATCCGACCTCTAAAAATGACTTTGCCTTACAAGTGTAATGACTTTGCCAATCACTGTTAAGCAGTTATCCGGCCTCTAAAAATGACTTTGCACAACAATTGAAATGACTTTGCCAACCACTGTTAATCAATTATCCGACCTCTAAAAATGACTTTGCCCAACAATTGAAATGACTTTGCTTACCAATGTTAAGCACTTATCCGACCTCTAAAAATGACTTTGCACAACAATTGAAATGACTTTGCCAACCACTGTTAATCAATTATCCGACCTCTAAAAATGACTTAGCCCAACAATTGAAAAGACTTTGCTTACCAATGTTAAGCACTTATCCGACCTCTAAAAATGACTTTGCACAACAATTGAAATGACTTTGCTAACCACTGTTAAGCACTTATCCGAATTCTAAAAATGACTTTGCCCAACAATTGTAATGACTTTGCCAACCACTGTTAATCAATTATCCGACCTCTAAAAATGACTTTGCCCAACAATTGAAATGACTTTGCTTACCAATGTTAAGCACTTATCCGACCTCTAAAAATGACTTTGCACAACAATTGAAATGACTTTGCCAACCACTGTTAATCAATTATCCGACCTCTAAAAATGACTTAGCCCAACAATTGAAAAGACTTTGCTTACCAATGTTAAGCACTTATCCGACCTCTAAAAATGACTTTGCACAACAATTGAAATGACTTTGCTAACCACTGTTAAGCACTTATCCGAATTCTAAAAATGACTTTGCCCAACAATTGTAATGACTTTGCCAACCACTGTTAATCAATTATCCGACCTCTAAAAATGACTTAGCCCAACAATTGAAATGACTTTGCTTACCAATGTTAAGCACTTATCCGACCTCTAAAAATGACTTTGCCCAACAATTGTAATGACTTTGCCAACCACTGTTAATCACTAATCCGAACTCTAAAAATGACTTTGCCCAACAATTGTAATGACTTTGCCAACCACTGTTAATCACTTATCCGACCTGTAAAATTGACCTTGCCGAACAATTGTTATGACTTTGCCAACCACTGTTAATCACTTATCCGACCTCTAAAAATGACTTTGCACAACAATTGAAATGACTTTGCTAACCACTGTTAAGCACTTATCCGAATTCTAAAAATGACTTTGCCCAACAATTGTAATGACTTTGCCAACCACTGTTAATCAATTATCCGACCTCTAAAAATGACTTTGCCCAACAATTGAAATGACTTTGCTTACCAATGTTAAGCACTTATCCGACCTCTAAAAATGACTTTGCACAACAATTGAAATGACTTTGCCAACCACTGTTAATCAATTATCCGACCTCTAAAAATGACTTAGCCCAACAATTGAAAAGACTTTGCTTACCAATGTTAAGCACTTATCCGACCTCTAAAAATGACTTTGCACAACAATTGAAATGACTTTGCTAACCACTGTTAAGCACTTATCCGAATTCTAAAAATGACTTTGCCCAACAATTGTAATGACTTTGCCAACCACTGTTAATCAATTATCCGACCTCTAAAAATGACTTAGCCCAACAATTGAAATGACTTTGCTTACCAATGTTAAGCACTTATCCGACCTCTAAAAATGACTTTGCCCAACAATTGTAATGACTTTGCCAACCACTGTTAATCACTAATCCGAACTCTAAAAATGACTTTGCCCAACAATTGTAATGACTTTGCCAACCACTGTTAATCACTTATCCGACCTGTAAAATTGACCTTGCCGAACAATTGTTATGACTTTGCCAACCACTGTTAATCACTTATCCGACCTCTTAAAATGACTTTGCCTAACAAGTGTAATGACTTTGCCAACCACTGTTAAGCAGTTATCCGGCCTCTAAAAATGACTTTGCACAACAATTGAAATGACTTTGCCAACCACTGTTAATCAATTATCCGACCTCTAAAAATGACTTTGCCCAACAATTGAAATGACTTTGCTTACCAATGTTAAGCACTTATCCGACCTCTAAAAATGACTTTGCACAACAATTGAAATGACTTTGCCAACCACTGTTAATCAATTATCCGACCTCTAAAAATGACTTAGCCCAACAATTGAAAAGACTTTGCTTACCAATGTTAAGCACTTATCCGACCTCTAAAAATGACTTTGCACAACAATTGAAATGACTTTGCTAACCACTGTTAAGCACTTATCCGAATTCTAAAAATGACTTTGCCCAACAATTGTAATGACTTTGCCAACCACTGTTAATCAATTATCCGACCTCTAAAAATGACTTTGCCCAACAATTGAAATGACTTTGCTTACCAATGTTAAGCACTTATCCGACCTCTAAAAATGACTTTGCACAACAATTGAAATGACTTTGCCAACCACTGTTAATCAATTATCCGACCTCTAAAAATGACTTAGCCCAACAATTGAAAAGACTTTGCTTACCAATGTTAAGCACTTATCCGACCTCTAAAAATGACTTTGCACAACAATTGAAATGACTTTGCTAACCACTGTTAAGCACTTATCCGAATTCTAAAAATGACTTTGCCCAACAATTGTAATGACTTTGCCAACCACTGTTAATCAATTATCCGACCTCTAAAAATGACTTAGCCCAACAATTGAAATGACTTTGCTTACCAATGTTAAGCACTTATCCGACCACTAAAAATGACTTTGCCCAACAATTGTAATGACTTTGCCAACCACTGTTAATCACTAATCCGAACTCTAAAAATGACTTTGCCCAACAATTGTAATGACTTTGCCAACCACTGTTAATCACTTATCCGACCTGTAAAATTGACCTTGCCGAACAATTGTTATGACTTTGCCAACCACTGTTAATCACTTATCCGACCTCTTAAAATGACTTTGCCTAACAAGTGTAATGACTTTGCCAACCACTGTTAAGCAGTTATCCGGCCTCTAAAAATGACTTTGCACAACAATTGAAATGACTTTGCCAACCACTGTTAATCAATTATCCGACCTCTAAAAATGACTTTGCCCAACAATTGAAATGACTTTGCTTACCAATGTTAAGCACTTCTCCGACCTCTAAAAATGACTTTGCACAACAATTGAAATGACTTTGCCAACCACTGTTAATCAATTATCCGACCTCTAAAAATGACTTAGCCCAACAATTGAAAAGACTTTGCTTACCAATGTTAAGCACTTATCCGACCTCTAAAAATGACTTTGCACAACAATTGAAATGACTTTGCTAACCACTGTTAAGCACTTATCCGAATTCTAAAAATGACTTTGCCCAACAATTGTAATGACTTTGCCAACCACTGTTAATCAATTATCCGACCTCTAAAAATGACTTAGCCCAACAATTGAAATGATTTTGCTTACCAATGTTAAGCACTTATCCGACCTCTAAAAATGACTTTGCCCAACAATTGTAATGACTTTGCCAACCACTGTTAATCACTAATCCGAACTCTAAAAATGACTTTGCCCAACAATTGTAATGACTTTGCCAACCACTGTTAATCACTTATCCGACCTGTAAAATTGACCTTGCCGAACAATTGTTATGACTTTGCCAACCACTGTTAATCACTTATCCGACCTCTAAAAATGACTTTGCCTAACAAGTGTAATGACTTTGCCAACCACTGTTAAGCAGTTATCCGGCCTCTAAAAATGACTTTGCACAACAATTGAAATGACTTTGCCAACCACTGTTAATCAATTATCCGACCTCTAAAAATGACTTTGCCCAACAATTGAAATGACTTTGCTTACCAATGTTAAGCACTTATCCGACCTCTAAAAATGACTTTGCCAACCACTGTTAATCAATTATCCGACCTCTAAAAATGGCTTTGCCCAACAATTGAAATGACTTTGCTAACCACTGTAAAGCACTTATACGACCTCTAAAAATGACTTTGCACAACAATTGAAATGACTTTGCCAACCACTGTTAATCAATTATCCGACCTCTAAAAATGACTTAGCCCAACAATTGAAATGACTTTGCTTACCAATGTTAAGCACTTATCCGACCTCTAAAAATGACTTTGCCCAACAATTGTAATGACTTTGCCAACCACTGTTAATCACTAATCCGAACTCTAAAAATGACTTTGCCCAACAATTGTAATGACTTTGCCAACCACTGTTAATCACTTATCCGACCTGTAAAATTGACCTCGCCGAACAATTGTTATGACTTTGCCAACCACTGTTAATCACTTATCCGACCTCTAAAAATGACTTTGCCTAACAAGTGTAATGACTTTGCCAACCACTGTTAAGCAGCTATCCGGCCTCTAAAAATGACTTTGCACAACAATTGAAATGACTTTGCCAACCACTGTTAATCAATTATCCGACCTCTAAAAATGACTTTGCCCAACAATTGAAATGACTTTGCTTACCAATGTTAAGCACTTATCCGACCTCTAAAAATGACTTTGCCCAACAATTGAAATGACTTTGCTTACCAATGTTAAGCACTTATCCGACCTCTAAAAATGACTTTGCACAACAATTGAAATGACTTTGCTAACCACTGTTAAGCACTTATCCGACCTCTAAAAATGACTTTGCACAACAATTGAAATGACTTTGCCAACCACTGTTAATCAATTATCCGACCTCTAAAAATGACTTTGCCCAACAATTGTAATGACTTTGCCAACCACTGTTAATAACTAATCCGAACTCTAAAAATGACTTTGCCCAACAATTGTAATGACTTTGTCAACCACTGTTAATCACTTATCCGATTTCTAGAAATGACTTTGCCCAACAATTGTAATGACTTTGCCAACCACTGTTAATCACTAATCCGAACTCTAAAAATGACTTTGCCCAACAATTGTAATGACTTTGCTAACCACTGTTAAGCACTTATCCGAATTCTAAAAATGACTTTGCCCAACAATTGTAATGACTTTGCCAACCTTTGTTAATCACTAATCCGAACTCTAAAAATGACTTTGCCCAACAATTGTAATGACTTTGCCAACCACTGTTAATAACTAATCCGAACTCTAAAAATGACTTTGCCCAACAATTGTAATGACTTTGTCAACCACTGTTAATCACTTATCCGATTTCTGGAAATGACTTTGCCCAACAATTGTAATGACTTTGCCAACCACTGTTAATCACTAATCCGAACTCTAAAAATGACTTTGCCCAAGAATTGTAATGACTTTGCTAACCACTGTTAAGCACTTATCCGAATTCTAAAAATGACTTTGCCCAACAATTGTAATGACTTTGCCAACCACTGTTAATCACTAATCCGAACTCTAAAAATGATTTTGCCCAACAATTGTAATGACTTTGCCAACCACTTTTAATCACTTATCCGACCTGTAAAATTGACCTTGCCGAACAATTGTTATGACTTTGCCAACCACTGTTAATCACTTATCCGACCTCTAAAAATGACTTTGCCTAACAAGTGTAATGACTTTGCCAACCACTGTTAAGCAGTTATCCGGCCTCTAAAAATGACTTTGCACAACAATTGAAATGACTTTGCCAACCACTGTTGATCAATTATCCGACCTCTAAAAATGACTTTGCCCAACAATTGAAAAGACTTTGCTTACCAATGTTAAGCACTTATCCGACCTCTAAAAATGACTTCGCACAACAATTGAAATGACTTTGCTAACCACTGTTAAGCACTTATCCGAATTCTAAAAATGACTTTGCCCAACAATTGTAATGACTTTGCCAACCACTGTTAATCACTAATCCGAACTCTAAAAATGACTTTGCCCAACAATTGTAATGACTTTGCCAACCACTGTTAATAAATTATCCGACCTCTAAAAATGACCTTGCCGAACAATTGTTATGACTTTGCCAACCACTGTTAATCACTTATCCGACCTCTAAAAATGACTTTGCCTAACAAGTGTAATGACTTTACCAACCACTGTTAAGCACTTATCCGAACTCTAAAAATGACTTTGACCAACAATTGTAATGACTTTGCCAGCCATTGTTAATCACTTATCCGATCTATTGAAATGACTTTGCCCAACAATTGAAATGACTTTGCTTACCAATGTTAAGCACTTATCCGACCTCTAAAAATGACTTTGCACAACAATTGAAATGACTTTGCCAACCACTGTTAATCAATTATCCGGCCTCTAAAAATGACTTTGCACAACAATTGAAATGACTTTACTAACCACTGTTAATAACTAATCCGAACTCTTAAAATGACTTTGCCCAACAATTGTAATGACTTTGTCAACCACTGTTAATCCATTATCCGATTTCTAGAAATGACTTTGCCCAACAATTGTAATGACTTTGCCAACCACTGTTAATCACTAATCCGAACTCTAAAAATGACTTTGCCCAACAATTGTAATGACTTTGCTAACCACTGTTAAGCACTTATCCGAATTCTAAAAATGACTTTGCCCAACAATTGTAATGACTTTGCCAACCACTGTTAATCACTAATCCGAACTCTAAAAATGACTTTGCCCAACAATTGTAATGACTTTGCCAACCACTGTTAATCACCTATCCGACCTGTAAAATTGACCTTGCCCAACAATTGTTATGACTTTGCCAACCACTGGTAAGCAGTTATCCGGCCTCTAAAAATGACTTTGCACAACAATTGAAATGACTTTGCCAACCACTGTTAATCAATTATCCGACCTCTAAAAATGACTTTGCCCAACAATTGAAATGACTTTGCTTACCAATGTTAAGCACTTATCCGACCTCTAAAAATGACTTTGCACAACAATTGAAATGACTTTGCCAACCACTGTTAATCAATTATCCGGCCTCTAAAAATGACTTTGCACAACAATTGAAATGACTTTACTAACCACTGTTAATAACTAATCCGAACTCTTAAAATGACTTTGCCCAACAATTGTAATGACTTTGTCAACCACTGTTAATCCATTATCCGATTTCTAGAAATGACTTTGCCCAACAATTGTAATGACTTTGCCAACCACTGTTAATCACTAATCCGAACTCTAAAAATGACTTTGCCCAACAATTGTAATGACTTTGCTAACCACTGTTAAGCACTTATCCGAATTCTAAAAATGACTTTGCCCAACAATTGTAATGACTTTGCCAACCACTGTTAATCACTAATCCGAACTCTAAAAATGACTTTGCCCAACAATTGTAATGACTTTGCCAACCACTGTTAATCACTTATCCGACCTGTAAAATTGACCTTGCCCAACAATTGTTATGACTTTGCCAACCACTGGTAAGCAGTTATCCGGCCTCTAAAAATGACTTTGCACAACAATTGAAATGACTTTGCCAACCACTGTTAATCAATTATCCGACCTCTAAAAATGACTTTGCCCAACAATTGAAATGACTTTGCTTACCAATGTTAAGCACTTATCCGAACTCTAAAAATGACTTTGCACAACAATTGAAATGACTTTGCCAACCACTGTTAATCAATTATCCGACCTCTAAAAATGACTTAGCCCAACAATTGTAATGACTTTGCCAACCACTGTTAATCACTAATCCGAACTCTAAAAATGACTTTGCCCAACAATTGTAATGACTTTGCCAACTACTGTTAATCACTTATCATACCTCTAAAAATAACTTTGACCAACAATTGTAATGACTTTGCTAACCACTGTTAATCACTAATCCGAACTCTAAAAATGACTTTGCCCAACGATTGTAATGACTTTGCTAACCACTGTTAATCACTTATCCGACCTCTAAAAATGACTTTGCCCAACAATTGAAATGACTTTGTCAACCACTGTTTATCACTTATCCGACCTCTAAAAATGACTTTGCCCAACAATTGAAATGACTTTGTCAACCACTGTTAATCACTTATCCGATTTCTAGAAATGACTTTGCCTAACAATTGTAATGACTTTGCCAACCACTGTTAATCACTTATCCGACCTCTAAAAATGACTTTGCCCAACAATTGTAATGACTTTGCCAACCACTGTTAATCACTTATCCGACCTCTAAAAATGACTTTGCCTAACAAGTGTAATGACTTTGTCAACCACTGTTAATCACTAATCCGAACTCTAAAAACGACTTTGCCTAACAATTGTAATGACTTTGTTAACCACTGTTAAACACTTATCCGACCTCTAGAAATGACTTTGCCCAACAATTGTAATGACTTTGCCAACCACTGTTAATCACATATCTTACCTCTAAAAATGACTTTGCCCAACAATTGTAATGACTTTGCCAACCACTGTTAATCACTTATACGAACTCTAAAAATGACTTTGCCCAACAATTGTAAAGACTTTGCCAACCACTGTTAAGCACTTATCCGACCTCTAAAAATGACTTTGCTCAACAATTGAAATGACTTTGCCAACCACTGTTAATCACTTATCCGATCTCTAGAAATGACTTTGCCCAACAATCGTAATGACATTGCCGACCACTGTTAATCACTTATCCGACCTCTAAAAATGACTTTGCCTTACAAGTGTAATGACTTTGTCAACCACTGTTAATCACTTATCCGACCTCTAAAAATGACTTTGCACAACAATTGAAATGACTTTGCCAACCACTGTTAATCACTTATCCGACCTGTAAAATTGACCTTGCCCAACAATTGTTATGACTTTGCCAACCACTGGTAAGCAGTTATCCGGCTTCTAAAAATGACTTTGCACAACAATTGAAATGACTTTGCCAACCACTGTTAATCAATTATCCGACCTCTAAAAATGACTTTGCCCAACAATTGAAATGACTTTGCTTACCAATGTTAAGCACTTATCCGAACTCTAAAAATGACTTTGCACAACAATTGAAATGACTTTGCCAACCACTGTTAATCAATTATCCGACCTCTAAAAATGACTTAGCCCAACAATTGTAATGACTTTGCCAACCACTGTTAATCACTAATCCGAACTCTAAAAATGACTTTGCCCAACAATTGTAATGACTTTGCCAACCACTGTTAATAACTAATCCGAACTCTAAAAATGACTTTGCCCAACAATTGTAATGACTTTGTCAACCACTGTTAATCACTAATCCGAACTCTAAAAATGACTTTGCCCAACGATTGTAATGACTTTGCCAACCACTGTTAATCACTAATCCGAACTCTAAAAATGACTTTGCCCAACAATTGTAATGACTTTGCCAACTACTGTTAATCACTTATCATACCTCTAAAAATAACTTTGACCAACAATTGTAATGACTTTGCTAACCACTGTTAATCACTAATCCGAACTCTAAAAATGACTTTGCCCAACGATTGTAATGACTTTGCTAACCACTGTTAATCACTAATCCGAACTCTAAAAACGACTTTGCCTAACAATTGTAATGACTTTGTTAACCACTGTTAAACACTTATCCGACCTCTAGAAATGACTTTGCCCAACAATTGTAATGACTTTGCCAACCACTGTTAATCACATATCTTACCTCTAAAAATGACTTTGCCCAACAATTGTAATGACTTTGCCAACCACTGTTAATCACTTATACGAACTCTAAAAATGACTTTGCCCAACAATTGTAAAGACTTTGCCAACCACTGTTAAGCACTTATCCGACCTCTAAAAATGACTTTGCTCAACAATTGAAATGACTTTGCCAACCACTGTTAATCACTTATCCGATCTCTAGAAATGACTTTGCCCAACAATCGTAATGACATTGCCGACCACTGTTAATCACTTATCCGACCTCTAAAAATGACTTTGCCTTACAAGTGTAATGACTTTGTCAACCACTGTTAATCACTTATCCGACCTCTAAAAATGACTTTGCACAACAATTGAAATGACTTTGCCAACCACTGTTAATCACTTATCCGACCTGTAAAATTGACCTTGCCCAACAATTGTTATGACTTTGCCAACCACTGGTAAGCAGTTATCCGGCCTCTAAAAATGACTTTGCACAACAATTGAAATGACTTTGCCAACCACTGTTAATCAATTATCCGACCTCTAAAAATGACTTTGCCCAACAATTGAAATGACTTTGCTTACCAATGTTAAGCACTTATCCGAACTCTAAAAATGACTTTGCACAACAATTGAAATGACTTTGCCAACCACTGTTAATCAATTATCCGACCTCTAAAAATGACTTAGCCCAACAATTGTAATGACTTTGCCAACCACTGTTAATCACTAATCCGAACTCTAAAAATGACTTTGCCCAACAATTGTAATGACTTTGCCAACTACTGTTAATCACTTATCATACCTCTAAAAATAACTTTGACCAACAATTGTAATGACTTTGCTAACCACTGTTAATCACTAATCCGAACTCTAAAAATGACTTTGCCCAACGATTGTAATGACTTTGCTAACCACTGTTAATCACTTATCCGACCTCTAAAAATGACTTTGCCCAACAATTGAAATGACTTTGTCAACCACTGTTTATCACTTATCCGACCTCTAAAAATGACTTTGCCCAACAATTGAAATGACTTTGTCAACCACTGTTAATCACTTATCCGATTTCTAGAAATGACTTTGCCTAACAATTGTAATGACTTTGCCAACCACTGTTAATCACTTATCCGACCTCTAAAAATGACTTTGCCCAACAATTGTAATGACTTTGCCAACCACTGTTAATCACTTATCCGACCTCTAAAAATGACTTTGCCTAACAAGTGTAATGACTTTGTCAACCACTGTTAATCACTAATCCGAACTCTAAAAACGACTTTGCCTAACAATTGTAATGACTTTGTTAACCACTGTTAAACACTTATCCGACCTCTAGAAATGACTTTGCCCAACAATTGTAATGACTTTGCCAACCACTGTTAATCACATATCTTACCTCTAAAAATGACTTTGCCCAACAATTGTAATGACTTTGCCAACCACTGTTAATCACTTATACGAACTCTAAAAATGACTTTGCCCAACAATTGTAAAGACTTTGCCAACCACTGTTAAGCACTTATCCGACCTCTAAAAATGACTTTGCTCAACAATTGAAATGACTTTGCCAACCACTGTTAATCACTTATCCGATCTCTAGAAATGACTTTGCCCAACAATCGTAATGACATTGCCGACCACTGTTAATCACTTATCCGACCTCTAAAAATGACTTTGCCTTACAAGTGTAATGACTTTGTCAACCACTGTTAATCACTTATCCGACCTCTAAAAATGACTTTGCCCAACAATTGTAATGACTTTGCCAACCACTGTTAATCACTAATCCGACCTCTAAAAATGACTTTGCCTAACAATTGTAATGACTTAGCCAACCACTGTTAATCACTTATCCGACCTCTAAAAATGACTTTGCCTAACAATTGTAATGACTTTGTCAACCACTGTTAATCAATTATCCGACCTCTAAAAATGATTTTGCCCAACAATTGTAATGACTTTGCTAACAACTGTTAAACACTTATCCGACCTCTAAAAATGACTTTGCCCAACAATTGTAATGACTTTGCCAACCACTGTTAATCAATTATCCGGCCTCTAAAAATGACTTTGCACAACAATTGAAATGACTTTGCTAACAACTGTTAAGCACTTATCCGACCTCTAAAAATGACTTTGCACAACAATTGAAATGACTTTGCCAACCACTGTTAATCAATTATCCGACCTCTAAAAATGACTTTGCCCAACAATTGTAATGACTTTGCCAACCACTGTTAATAACTAATCCGAACTCTAAAAATGACTTTGCCCAACAATTGTAATGACTTTGTCAACCACTGTTAATCACTTATCCGATTTCTAGAAATGACTTTGCCCAACAATTGTAATGACTTTGCCAACCACTGTTAATCACTTATCCGAACTCTAAAAATGACTTTGCCCAACAATTGTAATGACTTTGCTAACCACTGTTAAGCACTTATCCGAATTCTAAAAATGACTTTGCCCAACAATTGTAATGACTTTGCCAACCACTGTTAATCACTAATCCGAACTCTAAAAATGACTTTGCCCAACAATTGTAATGACTTTGCCAACCACTGTTAATCACTTATCCGACCTGTAAAATTGACCTTGCCCAACAATTGTTATGACTTTGCCAACCACTGTTAATCACTTATCCGACCTCTAAAAATGACTTTGCCTAACAAGTGTAATGACTTTGCCAACCACTGTTAAGCAGTTATCCGGCCTCTAAAAATGACTTTGCACAACAATTGAAACGACTTTGCCAACCACTGTTAATCAATTATCCGACCTCTAAAAATGACTTAGCCCAACAATTGTAATGACTTTGCCAACCACTGTTAATCACTAATCCGAACTCTAAAAATGACTTTGCCCAACAATTGTAATGACTTTGCCAACTACTGTTAATCACTTATCATACCTCTAAAAATAACTTTGACCAACAGTTGTAATGACTTTGCTAACCACTGTTAATCACTAATCCGAACTCTAAAAATGACTTTGCCAAACGATTGTAATGACTTTGCTAACCACTGTTAATCACTTATCCGACCTCTAAAAATGACTTTGCCCAACAATTGAAATGACTTTGTCAACCACTGTTTATCACTTATCCGACCTCTAAAAATGACTTTGCCCAACAATTGAAATGACTTTGTCAACCACTGTTAATCACTTATCCGATTTCTAGAAATGACTTTGCCTAACAATTGTAATGACTTTGCCAACCACTGTTAATCACTTATCCGACCTCTAAAAATGACTTTGCCCAACAATTGTAATGACTTTGCCAACCACTGTTAATCACTTATCCGACCTCTAAAAATGACTTTGCCCAACAAGTGTAATGACTTTGTCAACCACTGTTAATCACTAATCCGAACTCTAAAAACGACTTTGCCTAACAATTGTAATGACTTTGTTAACCACTGTTAAACACTTATCCGACCTCTTGAAATGACTTTGCCCAACAATTGTAATGACTTTGCCAACCACTATTAATCACATATCTTACCTCTAAAAATGACTTTGCCCAACAATTGTAATGACTTTGCCAACCACTGTTAATCACTTATACGAACTCTAAAAATGACTTTGCCCAACAATTGTAATGACTTTGCCAACCACTGTTAAGCACTTATCCGACCTCTAAAAATGACTTTGCTCAACAATTGAAATGACTTTGCCAACCACTGTTAATCACTTATCCGATCTCTAGAAATGACTTTGCCCAACAATCGTAATGACATTGCCGACCACTGTTAATCACTTATCCGACCTCTAAAAATGACTTTGCCTTACAAGTGTAATGACTTTGTCAACCACTGTTAATCACTTATCCGACCTCTAAAAATGACTTTGCCCAACAATTGTAATGACTTTGCCAACCACTGTTAATCACTAATCCGACCTCTAAAAATGACTTTGCCTAACAATTGTAATGACTTTGCCAACCACTGTTAATCACTTATCCGACCTCTAAAAATGACTTTGCCTAACAATTGTAATGACTTTGTCAAACACTGTTAATCAATTATCCGACCTCTAAAAATGATTTTGCCCAACAATTGTAATGACTTTGCTAACCACTGTTAAACACTTATCCGACCTCTAAAAATGACTTTGCCCAACAATTGTAATGACTTTGCCAACCACTGTTAATCACTAATCCGAACTCTAAAAATGACTTTGCCTAACAAGTGTAATGACTTTGTCAACCACTGTTAATCACTTATCCGATCTCTAGAAATGACTTTGTCCAACAATTGTAATGACTTTGCCAACCACTGTTAATCACTTATCCGAACTCTAAAAATGACTTTGACCAACAATTGTAATGACTTTGCCAACCACTGTTAATCACTTATCCGATCTCTTGAAATGACTTTGCCCAACAATTGTAATGACTTTGCCAACCACTGTTAATCACTTATCTGATCTCTAGAAATGACTTTGCCCAACAATTGAAATGACTTTGCGAACCACTGTTAAACACTTATCCGACCTCTAAAAATGACTTTGCCCAACAATTGTAATGACTTTGCCAACCACTGTTAATTACTAATCCGAACTCTAAAAATGACTTTGCCCAACAATTGTAATGACTTTGCCAACCACTGTTAATCACTTATCCGATCTCTTGAAATGACTTTGCCCAACAATTGTAATGACTTTGCCAACCACTGTTAATCACTTATCTGATCTCTAGAAATGACTTTGCCCAACAATTGAAATGACTTTGCTAACCACTGTTAAACACTTATCCGACCTCTAAAAATGACTTTGCCCAACAATTGTAATGACTTTGCCAACCACTGTTAATCACTTATCCGATCTCTTGAAATGACTTTGCCAAACAATTGTAATGACTTTGCCAACCACTGTTAATCACTTATCTGATCTCTAGAAATGACTTTGCCCAACAATTGAAATGACTTTGCGAACCACTGTTAAGCACTTATCCGAATTCTAAAAATGACTTTGCCCAACAATTGTAATGACTTTGCCAACCACTGTTAATTACTAATCCGAACTCTAAAAATGACTTTGCCCAACAATTGTAATGACTTTGCCAACCACTGTTAATCACTTATCCGATCTCTTGAAATGACTTTGCCCAACAATTGTGATGACTTTGCCAACCACTGTTAATCACTTATCTGATCTCTAGAAATGACTTTGCTTAACAATTGAAATGACTTTGCTAACCACTGTTAAACACTTATCCGACCTCTAAAAATGACTCTGCCCAACAATTGTAATGACTTTGCCAACCACTGTTAATCACTAATCCGAACTCTAAAAATGACTTTGCCCAACAATTGTAATGACTTTGTCAACCACTGTTAATCACTTATCAGATCTCTAGAAATGACTTTGCCCAACAATTGGAATGACTTTGCCAAACACTGTTAATCACTTATCCGACCTCTAAAAATGACTTTGCCTAACAATTGTAATGACTTTGCTAACCACTGTTAAGCACTTATCCGAATTCTAAAAATGACTTTGCCCAACAATTGTAATGACTTTGTCAACCACTGTTAATCACTTATCCGATCTCTAGAAATGACTTTGCCCAACAATTGTAATGACTTTGCCAAACACTGTTAATCACTTATCCGACCTCTAAAAATGACTTTGCCTAACAAGTGTAATGACTTTGTCAACCACTGTTAATCACTTATCCGATCTCTAGAAATGACTTTGTCCAACAATTGTAATGACTTTGCCAACCACTGTTAATCACTTATCCGAACTCTAAAAATGACTTTGACCAACAATTGTAATGACTTTGCCAACCACTGTTAATCACTTATCCGATCTCTTGAAATGACTTTGCCCAACAATTGTAATGACTTTGCCAACCACTGTTAATCACTTATCTGATCTCTAGAAATGACTTTGCCCAACAATTGAAATGACTTTGCGAACCACTGTTAAACACTTATCCGACCTCTAAAAATGACTTTGCCCAACAATTGTAATGACTTTGCCAACCACTGTTAATTACTAATCCGAACTCTAAAAATGACTTTGCCCAACAATTGTAATGACTTTGCCAACCACTGTTAATCACTTATCCGATCTCTTGAAATGACTTTGCCCAACAATTGTAATGACTTTGCCAACCACTGTTAATCACTTATCTGATCTCTAGAAATGACTTTGCCCAACAATTGAAATGACTTTGCTAACCACTGTTAAACACTTATCCGACCTCTAAAAATGACTTTGCCCAACAATTGTAATGACTTTGCCAACCACTGTTAATCACTTATCCGATCTCTTGAAATGACTTTGCCAAACAATTGTAATGACTTTGCCAACCACTGTTAATCACTTATCTGATCTCTAGAAATGACTTTGCCCAACAATTGAAATGACTTTGCGAACCACTGTTAAGCACTTATCCGAATTCTAAAAATGACTTTGCCCAACAATTGTAATGACTTTGCCAACCACTGTTAATTACTAATCCGAACTCTAAAAATGACTTTGCCCAACAATTGTAATGACTTTGCCAACCACTGTTAATCACTTATCCGATCTCTTGAAATGACTTTGCCCAACAATTGTGATGACTTTGCCAACCACTGTTAATCACTTATCCGATCTCTAGAAATGACTTTGTCCAACAATTGTAATGACTTTGCCAACCACTGTTAATCACTTATCCGAACTCTAAAAATGACTTTGACCAACAATTGTAATGACTTTGCCAACCACTGTTAATCACTTATCCGATCTCTTGAAATGACTTTGCCCAACAATTGTAATGACTTTGCCAACCACTGTTAATCACTTATCTGATCTCTAGAAATGACTTTGCCCAACAATTGAAATGACTTTGCGAACCACTGTAATTAACTTATCCGACCTCTTGAAATGACTTTGCCAACCACTGTTAATCACTTATCCGAACTCTAAAAATGACTTTGACCAACAATTGTAATGACTTTGCCAACCACTGTTAATCACTTATCCGATCTCTTGAAATGACTTTGCCCAACAATTGTAATGACTTTGCCAACCACTGTTAATCACTTATCTGATCTCTAGAAATGACTTTGCCCAACAATTGAAATGACTTTGCGAACCACTGTAATTAACTTATCCGACCTCTTGAAATGACTTTGCCCAACAATTGTAATTACTTTGCTAACCACTGTTAAGCACTTATCCGACCTCTAAAAATGACTTTGCCTAACAAGTGTAATGACTTTGTCAACCACTGTTAATCACTTATCCGATCTCTAGAAATGACTTTGCCCAACAATTGTAATGACTTTGCCAACCACTGTTATTCACTTATCCGACCTCTAAAAATGAATTTGCCCAACAATTGTAATGACTTTGCCAACCACTGTTAATCACTTATCCGAACTCTAAAAATGACTTTGCCTTACAAGTGTAATGACTTTGTCAACCACTGTTAATCACTTATCCGACCTCTAAAAATGACTTTGCCCAACAATTGTAATGACTTTGCCAACCACTGTTAATCACTAATCCGACCTCTAAAAATGACTTTGCCTAACAATTGTAATGACTTTGCCAACCACTGTTAATCACTTATCCGAACTCTAAAAATGACTTTGCCTAACAATTGTAATGACTTTGTCAACCACTGTTAATCAATTATCCGACCTCTAAAAATGATTTTGCCCAACAATTGTAATGACTTTGCTAACCACTGTTAAACACTTATCCGACCTCTAAAAATGACTTTGCCCAACAATTGTAATGACTTTGCCAACCACTGTTAATCACTAATCCGAACTCTAAAAATGACTTTGCCCAACAATTGTAATGACTTTGTCAACCACTGTTAATCACTTATCCGATCTCTAGAAATGACTTTGCCCAACAATTGTAATGACTTTGCCAAACACTGTTAATCACTTATCCGAGCTCTAAAAATGACTTTGCCTAACAAGTGTAATGACTTTGTCAACCACTGTTAATCACTTATCCGATCTCTAGAAATGACTTTGTCCAACAATTGTAATGACTTTGCCAACCACTGTTAATCACTAATCCGACCTCTAAAAATGACTTTGCCTAACAATTGTAATGACTTTGTCAACCACTGTTAATCAATTATCCGACCTCTAAAAATGATTTTGCCAAACAATTGTAATGACTTTGCTAACCACTGTTAAACACTTATCCGACCTCTAGAAATGACTTTGCCAAACAATTGTAATGACTTTGCCAACCACTGTTAATCACTTATCCGAACTCAAAAAATGACTTTGACCAACAATTGAAATGACTTTGCCAACCACTGTTAATCACTTATCCGATCTCTTGAAATGACTTTGCCCAACAATTGTAATTACTTTGCTAACCACTGTTAAGCACTAATCCGAACTCTAAAAATGACTTTGCCCAACAATTGTAATGACTTTGTCAACCACTGTTAATCACTTATCCGATCTCTAGAAATGACTTTGCCCAACAATTGTAATGACTTTGCCAAACACTGTTAATCACTTATCCGACCTCTAAAAATGACTTTGCCTAACAAGTGTAATGACTTTGTCAACCACTGTTAATCACTTATCCGATCTCTAGAAATGACTTTGTCCAACAATTGTAATGACTTTGCCAACCACTGTTAATCACTAATCCGACCTCTAAAAATGACTTTGCCTAACAATTGTAATGACTTTGCCAACCACTGTTAATCACTTATCCGATCTCTAGAAATGACTTTGTCCAACAATTGTAATGACTTTGCTAACCACTGTTAATCACTAATCCGACCTCTAAAAATGACTTTGCCTAACAATTGTAATGACTTTGTCAACCACTGTTAATCAATTATCCGACCTCTAAAAATGATTTTGCCCAACAATTGTAATGACTTTGCTAACCACTGTTAAACACTTATCCGACCTCTAGAAATGACTTTGCCCAACAATTGTAATGACTTTGCCAACCACTGTTAATCACTTATCCGAACTCAAAAAATGACTTTGACCAACAATTGTAATGACTTTGCCAACCACTGTTAATCACTTATCCGATCTCTTGAAATGACTTTGCCCAACAATTGTAATTACTTTGCTAACCACTGTTAAGCACTTATCCGACCTCTAAAAATGACTTTGCCCAACAATTGTAATGACTTTGCCAACCACTGTTAATCACTAATCCGAACTCTAAAAATGACTTTGCCCAACAATTGTAATGACTTTGCTAACCACTGTTAAGCACTTATCCGAATTCTAAAAATGACTTTGCCCAACAATTGTAATGACTTTGCCAACCACTGTTAATTACTAATCCGAACTCTAAAAATGACTTTGCCCAACAATTGTAATGACTTTGCCAACCACTGTTAATCACTTATCCGATCTCTTGAAATGACTTTGCCCAACAATTGTAATGACTTTGCCAACCACTGTTAATCACTTATCCGACCTCTAAAAATTACTTTGCCCAACAATTGTAATGACTTTGCGAACCACTGTCAAGCACTTATCCGGCCTCTAAAAATGACTTTGCACAACAATTGAAATGACTTTGCCAACCACTGTTAATCAATTATCCGACCTCTAAAAATGGCTTTGCCCAACAATTGAAATTACTTTGCTAACCACTGTTAAGCACTTATACGACCTCTAAAAATGACTTTGCACAACAATTGAAATGACTTTGCCAACCACTGTTAATCAATTATCCGACCTCTAAAAATGACTTTGCCCAACAATTGTAATGACTTTGCCAACCACTGTTAATAACTAATCCGAACTCTAAAAATGACTTTGCCCAACAATTGTAATGACTTTGTCAACCACTGTTAATCACTTATCCGATTTCTAGAAATGACTTTGCCCAACAATTGTAATGACTTTGCCAACCACTGTTAATCACTAATCCGAACTCTAAAAATGAATTTGCCCAACAATTGTAATGACTTTGCTAAGCACTGTTAAGCACTTATCCGAATTCTAAAAATGACTTTGCCCAACAATTGTAATGACTTTGCCAACCACTGTTAATCACTTATCCGACCTGTAAAATTGACCTTGCCCAACAATTGTTATGACTTTGCCAACCACTGTTAATCACTTATCCGACCTCTAAAAATGACTTTGCCTAACAAGTGTAATGACTTTGCCAACCACTGTTAAGAAGTTATCCGGCCTCTAAAAATGACTTTGCACAACAATTGAAATGACTTTGCCAACCACTGTTAATCACTTATCCGATCTCTTGAAATGACTTTGCCCAACAATTGTAATTACTTTGCTAACCACTGTTAAGCACTTATCCGACCTCTAAAAATGACTTTGCCCAACAATTGTAATGACTTTGCCAACCACTGTTAATCACTAATCCGAACTCTAAAAATGACTTTGCCCAACAATTGTAATGACTTTGCTAACCACTGTTAAGCACTTATCCGAATTCTAAAAATGACTTTGCCCAACAATTGTAATGACTTTGCCAACCACTGTTAATTACTAATCCGAACTCTAAAAATGACTTTGCCCAACAATTGTAATGACTTTGCCAACCACTGTTAATCACTTATCCGATCTCTTGAAATGACTTTGCCCAACAATTGTAATGACTTTGCCAACCACTGTTAATCACTTATCCGACCTCTAAAAATTACTTTGCCCAACAATTGTAATGACTTTGCCAACCACTGTCAAGCACTTATCCGGCCTCTAAAAATGACTTTGCACAACAATTGAAATGACTTTGCCAACCACTGTTAATCAATTATCCGACCTCTAAAAATGGCTTTGCCCAACAATTGAAATTACTTTGCTAACCACTGTTAAGCACTTATACGACCTCTAAAAATGACTTTGCACAACAATTGAAATGACTTTGCCAACCACTGTTAATCAATTATCCGACCTCTAAAAATGACTTTGCCCAACAATTGTAATGACTTTGCCAACCACTGTTAATAACTAATCCGAACTCTAAAAATGGCTTTGCCCAACAATTGAAATTACTTTGCTAACCACTGTTAAGCACTTATACGACCTCTAAAAATGACTTTGCCTAACAAGTGTAATGACTTTGCCAACCACTGTTAATCACTTATCCGAACTCAAAAAATGACTTTGACCAACAATTGTAATGACTTTGCCAACCACTGTTAATCACTTATCCGATCTCTTGAAATGACTTTGCCCAACAATTGTAATTACTTTGCTAACCACTGTTAAGCACTTATCCGACCTCTAAAAATGACTTTGCCCAACAATTGTAATGACTTTGCCAACCACTGTTAATCACTAATCCGAACTCTAAAAATGACTTTGCCCAACAATTGTAATGACTTTGCTAACCACTGTTAAGCACTTATCCGAATTCTAAAAATGACTTTGCCCAACAATTGTAATGACTTTGCCAACCACTGTTAATTACTAATCCGAACTCTAAAAATGACTTTGCCCAACAATTGTAATGACTTTGCCAACCACTGTTAATCACTTATCCGATCTCTTGAAATGACTTTGCCCAACAATTGTAATGACTTTGCCAACCACTGTTAATCACTTATCCGACCTCTAAAAATTACTTTGCCCAACAATTGTAATGACTTTGCCAACCACTGTCAAGCACTTATCCGGCCTCTAAAAATGACTTTGCACAACAATTGAAATGAC
The DNA here is from genome assembly GCA_025491095.1 of Brachionus asplanchnoidis. NCBI lineage: Eukaryota > Metazoa > Rotifera > Eurotatoria > Ploima > Brachionidae > Brachionus > Brachionus asplanchnoidis. The sequence goes on along the minus strand of JAILYF010000101.1, from coordinate 60,998 downwards.
TTTGCCAACCACTGTTAATCAATTATCCGACCTCTAAAAATGGCTTTGCCCAACAATTGAAATTACTTTGCTAACCACTGTTAAGCACTTATACGACCTCTAAAAATGACTTTGCACAACAATTGAAATGACTTTGCCAACCACTGTTAATCAATTATCCGACCTCTAAAAATGACTTTGCCCAACAATTGTAATGACTTTGCCAACCACTGTTAATAACTAATCCGAACTCTAAAAATGACTTTGCCCAACAATTGTAATGACTTTGTCAACCACTGTTAATCACTTATCCGATTTCTAGAAATGACTTTGCCCAACAATTGTAATGACTTTGCCAACCACTGTTAATCACTAATCCGAACTCTAAAAATGAATTTGCCCAACAATTGTAATGACTTTGCTAAGCACTGTTAAGCACTTATCCGAATTCTAAAAATGACTTTGCCCAACAATTGTAATGACTTTGCCAACCACTGTTAATCACTTATCCGACCTGTAAAATTGACCTTGCCCAACAATTGTTATGACTTTGCCAACCACTGTTAATCACTTATCCGACCTCTAAAAATGACTTTGCCTAACAAGTGTAATGACTTTGCCAACCACTGTTAAGCAGTTATCCGGCCTCTAAAAATGACTTTGCACAACAATTGAAATGACTTTGCCAACCACTGTTAATCAATTATCCGACCTCTAAAAATGACTTTGCCCAACAATTGAAATGACTTTGCTTACCAATGTTAAGCACTTATCCGACCTCTAAAAATGACTTTGCACAACAATTGAAATGACTTTGCTAACCACTGTTAAGCACTTATCCGACCTCTAAAAATGACTTTGCACAACAATTGAAATGACTTTGCCAACCACTGTTAATCAATTATCCGACCTCTAAAAATGACTTTGCCCAACAATTGTAAAGACTTTGCCAACCACTGTTAATAACTAATCCGAACTCTAAAAATGACTTTGCCCAACAATTGTAATGACTTTGTCAACCACTGTTAATCACTTATCCGATTTCTAGAAATGACTTTGCCCAACAATTGTAATGACTTTGCCAACCACTGTTAATCACTAATCCGAACTCTAAAAATGACTTTGCCCAACAATTAAAATGACTTTGCTAACCACTGTTAAGCACTTATCCGAATTCTAAAAATGACTTTGCCCAACAATTGTAATGACTTTGCCAACCACTGTTAATCACTAATCCGAACTCTAAAAATGACTTTGCCCAACAATTGTAATGACTTTGCCAACCACTGTTAATAACTAATCCGAACTCTAAAAATGACTTTGCCCAACAATTGTAATGACTTTGTCAACCACTGTTAATCACTTATCCGATTTCTGGAAATGACTTTGCCCAACAATTGTAATGACTTTGCCAACCACTGTAAATCACTAATCCGAACTCTAAAAATGACTTTGCCCAAGAATTGTAATGACTTTGCCAACCACTGTTAAGCACTTATCCGAATTCTAAAAATGACTTTGCCCAACAATTGTAATGACTTTGCCAACCACTGTTAATCACTTATCCGAACTCTAAAAATGATTTTGCCCAACAATTGTAATAACTTTGCCAACCACTTTTAATCACTTATCCGACCTGTAGAATTGACCTTGCCGAACAATTGTTTTGACTTTGCCAACCACTGTTAATCACTTATCCGACCTCTAAAAATGACTTTGCCTAACAAGTGTAATGACTTTGCCAACCACTGTTAAGCAGTTATCCGGCCTCTAAAAATGACTTTGCACAACAATTGAAATGACTTTGCCAACCACTGTTAATCAATTATCCGACCTCTAAAAATGGCTTTGCCCAACAATTGAAATGACTTTGCTAACCACTGTTAAGCACTTATACGACCTCTAAAAATGACTTTGCACAACAATTGAAATGACTTTGCCAACCACTGTTAATCAATTATCCGACCTCTAAAAATGACCTAGCCCAACAATTGAAATGACTTTGCTTACCAATGTTAAGCACTTATCCGACCTCTAAAAATGACTTTGCCCAACAATTGTAATGACTTTGCCAACCACTGTTAATCACTAATCCGAACTCTAAAAATGACTTTGCCCAACAATTGTAATGACTTTGCCATCCACTGTTAATCACTTATCCGACCTGTAAAATTGACCTTGCCGAACAATTGTTATGACTTTGCCAACCACTGTTAATCACTTATCCGACCTCTAAAAATGACTTTGCCTAACAAGTGTAATGACTTTGCCAACCACTGTTAAGCAGTTATCCGGCCTCTAAAAATGACTTTGCACAACAATTGAAATGACTTTGCCAACCACTGTTAATCAATTATCCGACCTCTAAAAATGACTTTGCCCAACAATTGAAATGACTTTGCTTACTAATGTTAAGCACTTATCCGACCTCTAAAAATGACTTTGCACAACAATTGAAATGACTTTGCCAACCACTGTTAAGCACTTATCCGACCTCTAAAAATGACTTTGCCCAACAATTGAAATGACTTTGCTTACCAATGTTAAGCACTTATCCGACCTCTAAAAATGACTTTGCACAACAATTGAAATGACTTTGCTAACCACTGTTAAGCACTTATCCGACCTCTAAAAATGACTTTGCCCAACAATTGTAATGACTTTGCCAACCACTGTTAATCAATTATCCGACCTCTAAAAATGACTTTGCCCAACAATTGTAATGACTTTGCCAACCACTGTTAATAACTAATCCGAACTCTAAAAATGACTTTGCCCAACAATTGTAATGACTTTGTCAACCACTGTTAATCACTTATCCGATTTCTAGAAATGACTTTGCCCAACAATTGTAATGACTTTGCCAACCACTGTTAATCACTAATCCGAACTCTAAAAATGACTTTGCCCAACAATTGTAATGACTTTGCTAACCACTGTTAAGCACTTATCCGAATTCTAAAAACGACTTTGCCCAACAATTGTAATGACTTTGCCAACCTTTGTTAATCACTAATCCGAACTCTAAAAATGACTTTGCCCAACAATTGTAATGACTTTGCCAACCACTGTTAATAACTAATCCGAACTCTAAAAATGACTTTGCCCAACAATTGTAATGACTTTGTCAACCACTGTTAATCATTTATCCGATTTCTGGAAATGACTTTGCCCAACAATTGTAATGACTTTGCCAACCACTGTTAATCACTAATCCGAACTCTAAAAATGACTTTGCCCAAGAATTGTAATGACTTCGCTAACCACTGTTAAGCACTTATCCGAATTCTAAAAATGACTTTGCCCAACAATTGTAATGACTTTGCCAACCACTGTTAATCACTAATCCGAACTCTAAAAATGATTTTGCCCAACAATTGTAATGACTTCGCTAACCACTGTTAAGCACTTATCCGAATTCTAAAAATGACTTTGCCCAACAATTGTAATGACTTTGCCAACCACTGTTAATCACTAATCCGAACTCTAAAAATGATTTTGCCCAACAATTGTAATGACTTTGCCAACCACTTTTAATCACTTATCCGACCTGTAAAATTGACCTTGCCGAACAATTGTTATGACTTTGCCAACCACTGTTAATCACTTATCCGACCTCTAAAAATGACTTTGCCCAACAATTGAAATGACTTTGCTTACCAATGTTAAGCACTTATCCGACCTCTAAAAATGACTTTGCACAACAATTGAAATGACTTTGCCAACCACTGTTAATCAATTATCCGACCTCTAAAAATGACTTTGCCCAACAATTGTAATGACTTTGCCAACCACTGTTAATCACTTATCCGACCTGTAAAATTGACCTTGCCGAACAATTGTTATGACTTTGCCAACCACTGTTAATCACTTATCCGACCTCTAAAAATGACTTTGCCTAACAAGTGTAATGACTTTGCCAACCACTGTTAAGCAGTTATCCGGCCTCTAAAAATGACTTTGCACAACAATTGAAATGACTTTGCCAACCACTGTTAATCAATTATCCGACCTCTAAAAATGACTTTGCCCAACAATTGAAATGACTTTTCTTACCAATGTTAAGCACTTATCCGACCTCTAAAAATGACTTTGCACAACAATTGAAATGACTTTGTCAACCACTGTTAATCACTTATCCGATTTCTGGAAATGACTTTGCCCAACAATTGTAATGACTTTGCCAACCACTGTTAATCACTAATCCGAACTCTAAAAATGACTTTGCCCAAGAATTGTAATGACTTTGCCAACCACTGTTAAGCACTTATCCGAATTCTAAAAATGACTTTGCCCAACAATTGTAATGACTTTGCCAACCACTGTTAATCACTTATCCGAACTCTAAAAATGATTTTGCCCAACAATTGTAATAACTTTGCCAACCACTTTTAATCACTTATCCGACCTGTAGAATTGACCTTGCCGAACAATTGTTTTGACTTTGCCAACCACTGTTAATCACTTATCCGACCTCTAAAAATGACTTTGCCTAACAAGTGTAATGACTTTGCCAACCACTGTTAAGCAGTTATCCGGCCTCTAAAAATGACTTTGCACAACAATTGAAATGACTTTGCCAACCACTGTTAATCAATTATCCGACCTCTAAAAATGGCTTTGCCCAACAATTGAAATGACTTTGCTAACCACTGTTAAGCACTTATACGACCTCTAAAAATGACTTTGCACAACAATTGAAATGACTTTGCCAACCACTGTTAATCAATTATCCGACCTCTAAAAATGACTTAGCCCAACAATTGAAATGACTTTGCTTACCAATGTTAAGCACTTATCCGACCTCTAAAAATGACTTTGCCCAACAATTGTAATGACTTTGCCAACCACTGTTAATCACTAATCCGAACTCTAAAAATGACTTTGCCCAACAATTGTAATGACTTTGCCATCCACTGTTAATCACTTATCCGACCTGTAAAATTGACCTTGCCGAACAATTGTTATGACTTTGCCAACCACTGTTAATCACTTATCCGACCTCTAAAAATGACTTTGCCTAACAAGTGTAATGACTTTGCCAACCACTGTTAAGCAGTTATCCGGCCTCTAAAAATGACTTTGCACAACAATTGAAATGACTTTGCCAACCACTGTTAATCAATTATCCGACCTCTAAAAATGACTTTGCCCAACAATTGAAATGACTTTGCTTACCAATGTTAAGCACTTATCCGACCTCTAAAAATGACTTTGCCCAACAATTGAAATGACTTTGCTTACCAATGTTAAGCACTTATCCGACCTCTAAAAATGACTTTGCACAACAATTAAAATGACTTTGCTAACCACTGTTAAGCACTTATCCGACCTCTAAAAATGACTTTGCCCAACAATTGTAATGACTTTGCCAACCACTGTTAATCAATTATCCGACCTCTAAAAATGACTTTGCCCAACAATTGTAATGACTTTGCCAACCACTGTTAATAACTAATCCGAACTCTAAAAATGACTTTGCCCAACAATTGTAATGACTTTGTCAACCACTGTTAATCACTTATCCGATTTCTAGAAATGACTTTGCCCAACAATTGTAATGACTTTGCCAACCACTGTTAATCACTAATCCGAACTCTAAAAATGACTTTGCCCAACAATTGTAATGACTTTGCTAACCACTGTTAAGCACTTATCCGAATTCTAAAAATGACTTTGCCCAACAATTGTAATGACTTTGCCAACCTTTGTTAATCACTAATCCGAACTCTAAAAATGACTTTGCCCAACAATTGTAATGACTTTGCCAACCACTGTTAATAACTAATCCGAACTCTAAAAATGACTTTGCCCAACAATTGTAATGACTTTGTCAACCACTGTTAATCACTTATCCGATTTCTGGAAATGACTTTGCCCAACAATTGTAATGACTTTGCCAACCACTGTTAATCACTAATCCGAACTCTAAAAATGACTTTGCCCAAGAATTGTAATGACTTCGCTAACCACTGTTAAGCACTTATCCGAATTCTAAAAATGACTTTGCCCAACAATTGTAATGACTTTGCCAACCACTGTTAATCACTAATCCGAACTCTAAAAATGATTTTGCCCAACAATTGTAATGACTTTGCCAACCACTTTTAATCACTTATCCGACCTGTAAAATTGACCTTGCCGAACAATTGTTATGACTTTGCCAACCACTGTTAATCACTTATCCGACCTCTAAAATGACTTTGCCTAACAAGTGTAATGACTTTGCCAACCACTGTTAAGCAGTTATCCGGCCTCTAAAAATGACTTTGCACAACAATTGAAATGACTTTGCCAACCACTGTTAATCAATTATCCGACCTCTAAAAATGACTTTGCCCAACAATTGAAATGACTTTGCTTACCAATGTTAAGCACTTATCCGACCTCTAAAAATGACTTTGCACAACAATTGAAATGACTTTGCCAACCACTGTTAATCAATTATCCGACCTCTAAAAATGACTTTGCCCAACAATTGTAATGACTTTGCCAACCACTGTTAATCACTTATCCGACCTGTAAAATTGACCTTGCCGAACAATTGTTATGACTTTGCCAACCACTGTTAATCACTTATCCGACCTCTAAAAATGACTTTGCCTAACAAGTGTAATGACTTTGCCAACCACTGTTAAGCAGTTATCCGGCCTCTAAAAATGACTTTGCACAACAATTGAAATGACTTTGCCAACCACTGTTAATCAATTATCCGACCTCTAAAAATGACTTTGCCCAACAATTGAAATGACTTTGCTTACCAATGTTAAGCACTTATCCGACCTCTAAAAATGACTTTGCACAACAATTGAAATGACTTTGCCAACCACTGTTAATCACTAATCCAAACTCTAAAAATGACTTTGCCCAACAATTGTAATGACTTTGCCAACCACTGTTAATCACTTATCCGACCTGTAAAATTGACCTTGCCGAACAATTGTTATGACTTTGCCAACCACTGTTAATCACTTATCCGACCTCTAAAAATGACTTTGCCTAACAAGTGTAATGACTTTGCCAACCACTGTTAAGCAGTTATCCGGCCTCTAAAAATGACTTTGCACAACAATTGAAATGACTTTGCCAACCACTGTTAATCAATTATCCGACCTCTAAAAATGACTTTGCCCAACAATTGAAATGACTTTGCTTACCAATGTTAAGCACTTATCCGACCTCTAAAAATGACTTTGCACAACAATTGAAATGACTTTGCCAACCACTGTTAATCAATTATCCGACCTCTAAAAATGACTTAGCCCAACAATTGAAAAGACTTTGCTTACCAATGTTAAGCACTTATCCGACCTCTAAAAATGACTTTGCACAACAATTGAAATGACTTTGCTAACCACTGTTAAGCACTTATCCGAATTCTAAAAATGACTTTGCCCAACAATTGTAATGACTTTGCCAACCACTGTTAATCACTAATCCGAACTCTAAAAATGACTTTGCCCAACAATTGTAATGACTTTGCCAACCACTGTTAATCAATTATCCGACCTCTAAAAATGACCTTGCCCAACAATTGTTATGACTTTGCCAACCACTGTTAATCACTTATCCGACCTCTAAAAATGACTTTGCCTAACAAGTGTAATGACTTTACCTACCACTGTTAAGCACTTATCCGAACTCTAAAAATGATTTTGACCAACAATTGTAATGACTTTGCCAGCCATTGTTAATCACTTATCCGATCTCTTGAAATGACTTTGCCCAACAATTGTAATGACTTTGCCAACCACTGTTAATCACTAATCCGGCCTCTAAAAATCACTTTGCCCAACAATTGTAATGACTTTGCCAACCACTGTTAATCAATTATCCGGCCTCTAAAAATGACTTTGCACAACAATTGAAATGACTTTGCTAACAACTGTTAAGCACTTATCCGACCTCTAAAAATGACTTTGCACAACAATTGAAATGACTTTGCCAACCACTGTTAATCAATTATCCGACCTCTAAAAATGACTTTGCCCAACAATTGTAATAACTTTGCCAACCACTGTTAATAACTAATCCGAACTCTAAAAATGACTTTGCCCAACAATTGTAATGACTTTGTCAACCACTGTTAATCACTTATCCGATTTCTAGAAATGACTTTGCCCAACAATTGTAATGACTTTGCCAACCACGGTTAATCACTAATCCGAACTCTAAAAATGACTTTGCCCAACAATTGTAATGACTTTGCTAACCACTGTTAAGCACTTATCCGAATTCTAAAAATGACTTTGCCCAACAATTGTAATGACTTTGCCAACCACTGTTAATCACTAATCCGAACTCTAAAAATGACTTTGCCCAACAATTGTAATGACTTTGCCAAACACTGTTAATCACTTATCCGACCTGTAAAATTGACCTTGCCCAACAATTGTTATGACTTTGCCAACCACTGTTAATCACTTATCCGACTTCTAAAAATGACTTTGCCTAACAAGTGTAATGACTTTGCCAACCACTGTTAAGCACTTATCCGACCTCTAAAAATGACTTTGCCCAACAATTGTAATGACTTTGCCAACCACGGTTAATCACTAATCCGAACTCTAAAAATGACTTTGCCCAACAATTGTAATGACTTTGCTAACCACTGTTAAGCACTTATCCGAATTCTAAAAATGACTTTGCCCAACAATTGTAATGACTTTGCCAACCACTGTTAATCACTAATCCGGCCTCTAAAAATGACTTTGCACAACAATTGAAATGACTTTGCCAACCACTGTTAATCAATTATCCGACCTCTAAAAATGACTTTGCCCAACAATTGAAATGACTTTGCTTACCAATGTTAAGCACTTATCCGACCTCTAAAAATGACTTTGCCTAACAAGTGTAATGACTTTGTCAACCACTGTTAATCACTTATCCGATCTCTAGAAATGACTTTGTCCAACAATTGTAATGACTTTGCCAACCACTGTTAATCACTTATCCGAACTCTTGAAATGACTTTGCCCAACAATTGTAATGACTTTGCCAACCACTGTTAATCACTTATCTGATCTCTAGAAATGACTTTGCCCAACAATTGAAATGACTTTGCGAACCACTGTAATTAACTTATCCGACCTCTAGAAATGACTTTGCCCAACAATTGTAATGACTTTGCCAACCACTGTTAATCACTTATCCGACCTCTAAAAATGACTTTGACCAACAATTGTAATGACTTTGCCAACCACTGTTAATCACTTATCGGATCTCTTGAAATGACTTTGCCCAACAATTGTAATTACTTTGCTTACCACTGTTAAGCACTTATCCGACCTCTAAAAATGACTTTGACCAACAATTGTAATGACTTTGCCAACCACTGTTAATCACTTATCCGATCTCTTGAAATGACTTTGCCCAACAATTGTAATGACTTTGCCAACCACTGTTAATCACTTATCTGATCTCTAGAAATGACTTTGCCCAACAATTGAAATGACTTTGCGAACCACTGTAATTAACTTATCCGACCTCTAGAAAGGACTTTGCCCAACAATTGTAAGAATTTGCCAACCACTGTTAATCACTTATCCGAACTCTAAAAATGACTTTGACCAACAATTGTAATGACTTTGCCAACCACTGTTAATCACTTATCGGATCTCTTGAAATGACTTTGCCCAACAATTGTAATTACTTTGCTAACCACTGTTTAGCACTTATCCGACCTCTAAAAATGACTTTGCCTAACAAGTGTAATGACTTTGTCAACCACTGTTAATCACTTATCCGATCTCTAGAAATGACTTTGCCCAACAATTGTAATGACTTTGCCAACCACTGTTATTCACATATCCGACCTCTAAAAATGAATTTGCCCAACAATTGTAATGACTTTGCCAACCACTGTTAATCACTTATCCGACCTCTAAAAATGACTTTGCCTTACAAGTGTAATGACTTTGTCAACCACTGTTAATCACTTATCCGACCTCTAAAAATGACTTTGCCCAACAATTGTAATGACTTTGCCAACCACTGTTAATCACTAATCCGACCTCTAAAAATGACTTTGCCTAACAATTGTAATGACTTTGCCAACCACTGTTAATCACTTATCCGACCTCTAAAAATGACTTTGCCTAACAATTGTAATGACTTTGTCAACCACTGTTAATCAATTATCCGACCTCTAAAAATGATTTTGCCCAACAATTGTAATGACTTTGCTAACCACTGTTAATCACTTATACGAACTCTAAAAATGACTTTGCCCAACAATTGTAATGACTTTGCCAACCACTGTTAATCACTTATCTGATCTCTAGAAATGACTTTGCCAAACAATTGAAATGACTTTGCGAACCACTGTAATTCACTTATCCGAACTCTAGAAATGACTTTGCCCAACAATTGTAATGACCTTGCCAACCACTGTTAATCACTTATCCGACCTCTAAAAATGACTTTGACCAACAATTGTGATGACTTTGCCAACCACTGTTAATCACTTATCCGATCTCTTGAAATGACTTTGCCCAACAATTGTAATGACATTGCCAACCACTGTTAATCACTTATCCGACCTCTAAAAATGACTTTGCCCAACAATTGTAATGACTCTGCTAACCACTGTTAATCACTTATCCGACCTCTAAAAATGAATTTGCCAATTAATTGTAATGACTTTGCCAACCACTTTTAAGCACTAATCCGACCTCTAAAAATGACTTTGCACAACAATTGAAATGACTTTGCCAACCACTGTTAATCAATTATCCGACCTCTAAAAATGACTTTGCCCAACAATTGTAATGACTCTGCTAACCACTGTTAATCACTTATCCGACCTCTAAAAATGAATTTGCCAATTAATTGTAATGACTTTGCCAACCACTGTTAAGCACTAATCCGACCTCTAAAAATGACTTTGCACAACAATTCAAATGACTTTGCCAACCACTGTTAATCAATTATCCGACCTCTAAAAATGACTTTGCCCAACAATTGTAATGACTCTGCTAACCACTGTTAATCACTTATCCGACCTCTAAAAATGAATTTGCCAATTAATTGTAATGACTTTGCCAACCACTGTTAAGCACTAATCCGACCTCTAAAAATGACTTTGCACAACAATTGAAATGACTTTGCCAACCACTGTTAATCAATTATCCGACCTCTAAAATTGACTTTGCCCAACAATTGTAATGACTTTGCCAAACACTGTTAATCACTTATCCGACCTCTAAAAATGACTTTGCCCAACAATTGTAACGACTTTGCCAACCACTGTTAATCACTTATCCGACCTCTAAAAATGACTTTGCCTAACAATTGTAATGACTTTGCCAACCACTGTTAATCACTTATCCGACCTCTAAAAATGACTTTGCCTAACAAGTGTAATGACTTTGCCAACCACTGTTAATCACTTATCCGAACTCTAAAAATGACTTTGACAAACAATTGTAATGACTTTTCCAACCACTGTTAATCACTTATCCGACCTCTAAAAATGACTTTGCCTAACAAGTGTAATGACTTTGTCAACCACTGTAAATCACTTATCCGATCTCTAGAAATGACTTTGCCCAACAATTGTAATGACTTTGACGTCCACTGTTAATCACTTATCCGACCTCTAAAAATGACTTTGCCTTACAAGAGTAATGACTTTGTCAACCACTGTTAATCACTTATCCGACCCCCAAAAATGACTTTGCCCAACAGTTGTAATGACTTTGCCAACCACTGTTAAGCACTTATCCGACCTCTAAAAATGACTTTGCACAACAATTGAAATGACTTTGCCAACCACTGTTGATCAATTATCTGACCTCTAAAAATGACTTTGCCCAACAATTGTAATGACTTTGCTTACCACTGTTAAGCACTTATCCGACCTCTAAAAATGACTTTGCTAAACAATTGAAATGACTTTGCCAACCACTGTTAATCACTTATCCGATCTCTAGAAATGACTTTGCCCAACAATTGTAATGACTTTGCCAACCACTGTTATTCACTTATACGAACTCTAAAAATGACTTTGCCCAACAATTGTAATGACTTTGCCAACCACTGTTAAGCACTTATCCGACCTCTAAAAATGACTTTGCACAACAATTGAAATGACTTTGCCAACCACTGTTAATCACTTATCCGATCTCTAGAAATGACTTTGCCCAACAATTGAAATGACTTTGCGAACCACTGTAATTTACTTATCCGACCTCTAGAAATGACTTTGCCCAACAATTGTAATGACTTTGCCAACCTCTGTTAATCACTTATCCGAACTCTAAAAATGACTTTGACCAACAATTGTAATGACTTTTCCAACCACTGTTAATCACTTATCCGACCTCTAAAAATGACTTTGCCTAACAAGTGTAATGACTTTGTCAACCACTGTAAATCACTTATCCGATCTCTAGAAATGACTTTGCCCAACAATTGTAATGACTTTGACGACCACTGTTAATCACTTATCCGACCTCTAAAAATGACTTTGCCTTACAAGAGTAATGACTTTGTCAACCACTGTTAATCACTTATCCGACCTCCAAAAATGACTTTGCCCAACAGTTGTAATGACTTTGCCAACCACTGTTAATCACTTATCCGACCTCCAAAAATGACTTTGCCCAACAGTTGTAATGACTTTGCCAACCACTGTTAATCACTTATCCGACCTCTAAAAATGAATTTGCCAATTAATTGTAATGACTTTGCCAACCACTGTTAAGCACTAATCCGACCTCTAAAAATGACTTTGCACAACAATTGAAATGACTTTGCCAACCACTGTTAATCAATTATCCGACCTCTAAAATTGACTTTGCCCAACAATTGTAATGACTTTGCCAACCACTGTTAATCACTTATCCGACCTCTAAAAATGACTTTGCCCAACAATTGTAACGACTTTGCCAACCACTGTTAATCACTTATCCGACCTCTAAAAATGACTTTGCCTAACAATTGTAATGACTTTGCCAACCACTGTTAATCACTTATCCGACCTCTAAAAATGACTTTGCCTAACAAGTGTAATGACTTTGCCAACCACTGTTAATCACTTATCCGAACTCTAAAAATGACTTTGACCAACAATTGTAATGACTTTTCCAACCACTGTTAATCACTTATCCGACCTCTAAAAATGACTTTGCCTAACAAGTGTAATGACTTTGTCAACCACTGTAAATCACTTATCCGATCTCTAGAAATGACTTTGCCCAACAATTGTAATGACTTTGACGTCCACTGTTAATCACTTAGCCGACCTCTAAAAATGACTTTGCCTTACAAGAGTAATGGCTTTGTCAACCACTGTTAATCACTTATCCGACCCCCAAAAATGACTTTGCCCAACAGTTGTAATGACTTTGCCAACCACTGTTAAGCACTTATCCGACCTCTAAAAATGACTTTGCACAACAATTGAAATGACTTTGCCAACCACTGTTGATCAATTATCTGACCTCTAAAAATGACTTTGCCCAACAATTGTAATGACTTTGCTTACCACTGTTAAGCACTTATCCGACCTCTAAAAATGACTTTGCTAAACAATTGAAATGACTTTGCCAACCACTGTTAATCACTTATCCGATCTCTAGAAATGACTTTGCCCAACAATTGTAATGACTTTGCCAACCACTGTTATTCACTTATACGAACTCTAAAAATGACTTTGCCCAACAATTGTAATGACTTTGCCAACCACTGTTAAGCACTTATCCGACCTCTAAAAATGACTTTGCACAACAATTGAAATGACTTTGCCAACCACTGTTAATCACTTATCCGATCTCTAGAAATGACTTTGCCCAACAATTGAAATGACTTTGCGAACCACTGTAATTTACTTATCCGACCTCTAGAAATGACTTTGCCCAACAATTGTAATGACTTTGCCAACCTCTGTTAATCACTTATCCGAACTCTAAAAATGACTTTGACCAACAATTGTAATGACTTTTCCAACCACTGTTAATCACTTATCCGACCTCTAAAAATGACTTTGCCTAACAAGTGTAATGACTTTGTCAACCACTGTAAATCACTTATCCGATCTCTAGAAATGACTTTGCCCAACAATTGTAATGACTTTGACGACCACTGTTAATCACTTATCCGACCTCTAAAAATGACTTTGCCTTACAAGAGTAATGACTTTGTCAACCACTGTTAATCACTTATCCGACCTCCAAAAATGACTTTGCCCAACAGTTGTAATGACTTTGCCAACCACTGTTAATCACTTATCCGACCTCCAAAAATGACTTTGCCCAACAGTTGTAATGACTTTGCCAACCACTGTTAATCACTTATCCGACCTCCAAAAATGACTTTGCCCAACAGTTGTAATGACTTTGCCAACCACTGTTAATCACTTATCCGACCTCTAAAAATGACTTTGCCTAACAAGTGTAATGACTTTGTCAAACACTGTTAATCACTTATCCGATCTCTAGAAATGACTTTGTCCAACAATTGTAATGACTTTGTCAAACCACTGTTAATCACTTATCCGGCCTCTAAAAATGACTTTGCCCAACAATTGTAATGACTTTTCCATCCACTGTTAATCACTTATCCGAACTCTAAAAATGACTTTGTCTAACAAGTGTAATGACTTTGTCAACCACTGTTAACCACTTATCCGATCTCTAGAAATGACTTTGCCCAACAATTGTAATGACTTTGCCAAACACTGTTAATCACTTATCCGACCTCTAAAAATGACTTTGCCTAACAAGTGAAATGACATTGTCAACCACTGTTAATCACTTATCCGATCTCTAGAAATGACTTTGACCAACAATTGTAATGACTTTGCCAACCACTGTTAATCACTTATCCGATCTCTTGAAATGACTTTGCCCAACAATTGTTATGACTTTGCCAACCACTGTTAATCACTTGTCTGATCTCTAGAAATGACTTTGCCCAACAATTGAAATGACTTTTCGAACCACTGTAATTCACTTATCCGACCTCTAGAAATGACTTTGCCCAACAATTGTAATGACTTTGCCAACCACTGTTAATCACTTATCCGAACTCTAAAAATGACTTTGACCAACAATTGTAATGACTTTGCCAACCACTGTTAATCACTTATCCGAACTCAAAAAATGACTTTGACCAACAATTGTAATGACATTGCCAACCACTGTTATTCACTTATCCGACCTCTAAAAATGACTTTGCCCAACAATTGTAATGACTTTGCTAACCACTGTTAATCACTTATCCGATCTCTAGAAATGACTTTGCCCAACAATTGTAATGACATTGCCAAACACTGTTAATCACTTATCCGACCTCTAAAAATGACTTTGCCTAACAAGTTTAATGACTTTGTCAACCACTGTTAATCACTTATCCGATCTCTAGAAATGACTTTGACCAACAATTGTAATGACTTTGCCAACCACTGTTAATCACTTATCCGATCTCTTGAAATGACTTTGCCCAACAATTGTTATGACTTTGCCAACCACTGTTAATCACTTGTCTGATCTCTAGAAATGACTTTGCCCAACAATTGAAATGACTTTGCGAACCACTGTTAATCACTTATCCGACCTCTAAAAATGAATTTGCCCAACAATTGTAATGACTTTGCCTACCACTGTTAAGCACTTATCCGACCTCTAAAAATGAATTTGACCAACAATTGTAATGACTTTGCCAACCACTGTAAATCACTTATCCGACCTCTAAAAAAGAATTTGCCCAACAATTGTAATGACTTTGCCAACCACTGTTAAGCACTTATCCGACCTCTAAAAATGACTTTGCACAACAATTGAAATGACTTTGCGAACCACTGTTAATCACTTATCCGACCTCTAAAAATGAATTTGACCAACAATTGTAATGACTTTGCCAACCACTGTTAATCACTTATCCGACCTCTAAAAATGAATTTGCCCAACAATTGTAATGACTTTGCCTACCACTGTTAAGCACTTATCCGACC
The DNA here is from genome assembly GCA_025491095.1 of Brachionus asplanchnoidis. Taxonomy (NCBI): domain Eukaryota; kingdom Metazoa; phylum Rotifera; class Eurotatoria; order Ploima; family Brachionidae; genus Brachionus; species Brachionus asplanchnoidis. Next base: position 45,061 of record JAILYF010000101.1, on the reverse strand, counting down.
TCTAAAAATGACTTTGCACAACAATTGAAATGACTTTGCCAACCACTGTTAATCAATTATCCGACCTCTAAAAATGACTTAGCCCAACAATTGTAATGACTTTGCTAACCACTGTTAAGCACTTATCCGACCTCTAAAAATGTCTTTGCACAACAATTGAAATGACTTTGTCAACCACTGTTAATCAATTATCCGATCTCTAGAAATGACTTTGTCCAACAATTGTAATGACTTTGCCAACCACTGTTAATCACTTATCCGAACTCTAAAAATGACTTTGACCAACAAATGTAATGACTTTGCGAACAACTGTTAATCACTTATCTGATCTCTAGAAATGACTTTGCCCAACAATTGAAATGACTTTGCCAACCACTGTTAAGCACTGATCCGATCTCTTGAAATGACTTTGCCCAACAATTGTAATGACTTTGTCAACCACTGTTAATCACTTATCTGATCTCTAGAAATGACTTTGCCCAACAATTTAAATGACTTTGGGAACCACTGTAATTCACTTATCCGACCTCTAGAAATTACTTTGCCCAACAATTGTAATGACTTTGCCAACCACTGTTAATCACTTATCCGAACTCTAAAAATGACTTTGACCAACAATTGTAATGACATTGCCAACCACTGTTAATCACTTATCCGACCTCTAAAAATGACTTTGCCCAACAATTGTAATGACTTTGCTAACCACTGTTAAGCACTTATCCGACCTCTAAAAATGAATTTGCCTAACAAGTGTAATGACTTTGTCAACCACTGTTAATCACTTATCCGATCTCAAGAAATGACTTTGCCCAACAATTGTAATGACTTTGCCAACCACTGTTAATCACTTATCCGACCTCTAAAAATGAATTTGCCCAACAATTGTAATGACTTTGCCAACCAATGTTAAGCACTTATCCGACCTCTAAAAATGACTTTGCACAACAATTGAAATGACTTTGCCAACCACTGTTAATCAATTATCCGACCTCTAAAAATGACTTTGCCCAACAATTGTAATGACTTTGCCAACCACTGTTAATCACTTATCCGACCTCTAAAAATGAATTTGCCCAACAATTGTAATGACATTGCCAACCTCTGTTAAACACTTATCCGACCTCTAAAAATGACTTTGCACAACAATTGAAATGACTTTGCCAACCACTGTTAATCAATTATCCGACCTCTAAAAATGACTTTGCCCAACAATTGTAATGACTTTGTTAACCACTGTTAAGCACTTATCCGACCTCTAAAAATGTCTTTGCACAACAATTGAAAAGACTTTGTCAACCACTGTTAATCACTTATCCGATCTCTGGAAATGACTTTGTCCAACAATTGTAATGACTTTGCCAACCACTGTTAATCACTTATCCGAACTCTAAAAATGACCTTGACCAGCAATTGTAATGACTTTGCGAACCACTGTTAATCACTTATCTGATCTCTAGAAATGTCTTTGCACAACAATTGAAATGACTTTGTCAACCACTGTTAATCACTTATCCGATCTCTAGAAATGACTTTGCCCAACAATTGAAATGACTTTGCCAACCACTGTTAATCACTTATCCGAACTCTAAAAATGACTTTGACCAACAATTGTAATGACTTTGCCAACCACTGTTAATCACTTATCCGATCTCTTGAAATGACTTTGCCCAACAATTGTAATGACATTGCCAACCACTGTTAATCACTTATCCGAACTCTAAAAATGACTTTGACCAACAATTGTAATGACTTTGCTAACCACTGTTAATCACTTATCCGATCTCTTGAAATGACTTTGCCCAACAATTGTAATGACTTTGCTAACCACTGTTAATCACTTATCCGATCTCTAGAAATGACTTTGTCCAACAATTGTAATGACTTTGTCAAACCACTGTTAATCACTTATCCGACCTCTAAAAAAGAATTTGCTCAACAATTGTAATGACTTTTCCAACCACTGTTAATCACTTATCCGACCTCTAAAAATGACTTTGCACAACAATTGAAATGACTTTGCGAACCACTGTTAATCACTTATCCGACCTCTAAAAATGAATTTGACCAACAATTGTAATGACTTTGCCAACCACTGTTAATCACTTATCCGACCTCTAAAAATGAATTTGCCCAACAATTGTAATGACTTTGCCTACCACTGTTAAGCACTTATCCGACCTCTAAAAATGACTTTGCACAACAATTGAAATGACTTTGCCAACCACTGTTAATCAATTATCCGACCTCTAAAAATGACTTAGCCCAACAATTGTAATGACTTTGCTAACCACTGTTAAGCACTTATCCGACCTCTAAAAATGTCTTTGCACAACAATTGAAATGACTTTGTCAACCACTGTTAATCAATTATCCGATCTCTAGAAATGACTTTGTCCAACAATTGTAATGACTTTGCCAACCACTGTTAATCACTTATCCGAACTCTAAAAATGACTTTGACCAACAAATGTAATGACTTTGCGAACAACTGTTAATCACTTATCTGATCTCTAGAAATGACTTTGCCCAACAATTAAAATGACTTTGCCAACCACTGTTAATCACTTATCCGAACTCTAGAAATGACTTTGCCCAACAATTGTAATGACTTTGCCAAACACTGTTAATCACTTATCCGACCTCTAAAAATGACTTTGCCTAACAAGTTTAATGACTTTGTCAACCACTGTTAATCACTTATCCGATCTCTAGAAATGACTTTGACCAACAATTGTAATGACTTTGCCAACCACTGTTAATCACTTATCCGATCTCTTGAAATGACTTTGCCCAACAATTGTTATGACTTTGCCAACCACTGTTAATCACTTGTCTGATCTCTAGAAATGACTTTGCCCAACAATTGAAATGACTTTGCGAACCACTGTTAATCACTTATCCGACCTCTAAAAATGAATTTGCCCAACAATTGTAATGACTTTGCCTACCACTGTTAATCACTTATCCGATCTCTTGAAATGACTTTGCCCAACAATTGTAATGACTTTGCTAACCACTGTTAATCACTTATCCGATCTCTAGAAATGACTTTGTCCAACAATTGTAATGACTTTGTCAAACCACTGTTAATCACTTATCCGACCTCTAAAAAAGAATTTGCCCAACAGTTGTAATGACTTTTCCAACCACTGTTAATCACTTATCCGACCTCTAAAAATGACTTTGCACAACAATTGAAATGACTTTGCGAACCACTGTTAATCACTTATCCGACCTCTAAAAATGAATTTGACCAACAATTGTAATGACTTTGCCAACCACTGTTAATCACTTATCCGACCTCTAAAAATGAATTTGCCCAACAATTGTAATGACTTTGCCTACCACTGTTAAGCACTTATCCGACCTCTAAAAATGACTTTGCACAACAATTGAAATGACTTTGCCAACCACTGTTAATCAATTATCCGACCTCTAAAAATGACTTAGCCCAACAATTGTAATGACTTTGCTAACCACTGTTAAGCACTTATCCGACCTCTAAAAATGTCTTTGCACAACAATTGAAATGACTTTGTCAACCACTGTTAATCAATTATCCGATCTCTAGAAATGACTTTGTCCAACAATTGTAATGACTTTGCCAACCACTGTTAATCACTTATCCGAACTCTAAAAATGACTTTGACCAACAAATGTAATGACTTTGCGAACAACTGTTAATCACTTATCTGATCTCTAGAAATGACTTTGCCCAACAATTAAAATGACTTTGCCAACCACTGTTAATCACCTATCCGAACTCTAGAAATGACTTTGCCCAACAATTGTAATGACTTTGCCAAACACTGTTAATCACTTATCCGACCTCTAAAAATGACTTTGCCTAACAAGTTTAATGACTTTGTCAACCACTGTTAATCACTTATCCGATCTCTAGAAATGACTTTGACCAACAATTGTAATGACTTTGCCAACCACTGTTAATCACTTATCCGATCTCTTGAAATGACTTTGCCCAACAATTGTTATGACTTTGCCAACCACTGTTAATCACTTGTCTGATCTCTAGAAATGACTTTGCCCAACAATTGAAATGACTTTGCGAACCACTGTTAATCACTTATCCGACCTCTAAAAATGAATTTGCCCAACAATTGTAATGACTTTGCCTACCACTGTTAAGCACTTATCCGACCTCTAAAAATGAATTTGACCAACAATTGTAATGACTTTGTCAAACCACTGTTAATCACTTATCCGACCTCTAAAAAAGAATTTGCCCAACAATTGTAATGACTTTGCCTACCACTGTTAAGCACTTATCCGACCTCTAAAAATGACTTTGCACAACAATTGAAATGACTTTGCGAACCACTGTTAATCACTTATCCGACCTCTAAAAATGAATTTGACCAACAATTGTAATGACTTTGCCAACCACTGTTAATCACTTATCCGACCTCTAAAAATGAATTTGCCCAACAATTGTAATGACTTTGCCTACCACTGTTAAGCACTTATCCGACCTCTATAAATGACTTTGCACAACAATTGAAATGACTTTGCCAACCACTGTTAATCAATTATCCGACCTCTAAAAATGACTTAGCCCAACAATTGTAATGACTTTGCTAACCACTGTTAAGCACTTATCCGACCTCTAAAAATGTCTTTGCACAACAATTGAAATGACTTTGTCAACCACTGTTAATCAATTATCCGATCTCTAGAAATGACTTTGTCCAACAATTGTAATGACTTTGCCAACCACTGTTAATTACTTATCCGAACTCTAAAAATGACTTTGACCAACAAATGTAATGACTTTGCGAACAACTGTTAATCACTTATCTGATCTCTAGAAATGACTTTGCCCAACAATTGAAATGACTTTGCCAACCACTGTTAAGCACTGATCCGATCTCTTGAAATGACTTTGCCCAACAATTGTAATGACTTTGTCAACCACTGTTAATCACTTATCTGATCTCTAGAAATGACTTTGCCCAACAATTTAAATGACTTTGCGAACCACTGTAATTCACTTATCCGACCTCTAGAAATTACTTTGCCCAACAATTGTAATGACTTTGCCAACCACTGTTAATCACTTATCCGAACTCTAAAAATGACTTTGACCAACAATTGTAATGACATTGCCAACCACTGTTAATCACTTATCCGACCTCTAAAAATGACTTTGCCCAACAATTGTAATGACTTTGCTAACCACTGTTAATCACTTATCCGATCTCTAGAAATGACTTTGACCAACAATTGTAATGACTTTGCCAACCACTGTTAATCACTTATCCGATCTCTTGAAATGACTTTGCCCAACAATTGTTATGACTTTGCCAACCACTGTTAATCACTTGTCTGATCTCTAGAAATGACTTTGCCCAACAATTGAAATGACTTTGCGAACCACTGTTAATCACTTATCCGACCTCTAAAAATGAATTTGCCCAACAATTGTAATGACTTTGCCTACCACTGTTAAGCACTTATCCGACCTCTAAAAATGAATTTGACCAACAATTGTAATGACTTTGTCAAACCACTGTTAATCACTTATCCGACCTCTAAAAAAGAATTTGCCCAACAATTGTAATGACTTTGCCTACCACTGTTAAGCACTTATCCGACCTCTAAAAATGACTTTGCACAACAATTGAAATGACTTGGCGAACCACTGTTAATTACTTATCCGACCTCTAAAAATGACTTTGCACAACAATTGAAATGACTTTGCCAACCACTGTTAATCAATTATCCGACCTCTAAAAATGACTTTGCCCAACAATTGTAATGACTTTGCTAACCACTGTTAAGTACTTATCCGACCTCTAAAAATGTCTTTGCACAACAATTGAAATGACTTTGCCAACCACTGTTAATCAATTATCCGACCTCTAAAAATGACTTAGCCCAACAATTGTAATGACTTTGCTAAACACTGTTATGCACTTATCCGACCTCTAAAAATGTCTTTGCACAACAATTGAAATGACTTTGTCAACCACTGTTAATCAATTATCCGATCTCTAGAAATGACTTTGTCCAACAATTGTAATGACTTTGCCAACCACTGTTAATTACCTATCCGAACTCTAAAAATGACTTTGACCAACAAATGTAATGACTTTGCGAACAACTGTTAATCACTTATCTGATCTCTAGAAATGACTTTGCCCAACAATTGAAATGACTTTGCCAACCACTGTTAAGCACTGATCCGATCTCTTGAAATGACTTTGCCCAACAATTGTAATGACTTTGTCAACCACTGTTAATCACTTATCTGATCTCTAGAAATGACTTTGCCCAACAATTTAAATGACTTTGCGAACCACTGTAATTCACTTATCCGACCTCTAGAAATTACTTTGCCCAACAATTGTAATGACTTTGCCAACCACTGTTAATCACTTATCCGAACTCGAAAAATGACTTTGACCAACAATTGTAATGACATTGCCAACCACTGTTAATCACTTATCCGACCTCTAAAAATGACTTTGCCCAACAATTGTAATGACTTTGGCTACCACTGTTAAGCACTTATCCGACCTCTAAAAATGACTTTGCACAACAATTGAAATGACTTTGCCAACCACTGTTAATCAATTATCCGACCTCTAAAAATGACTTAGCCCAACAATTGTAATGACTTTGCTAACCACTGTTAAGCACTTATCCGACCTCTAAAAATGTCTTTGCACAACAATTGAAATGACTTTGTCAACCACTGTTAATCAATTATCCGATCTCTAGAAATGACTTTGTCCAACAATTGTAATGACTTTGCCAACCACTGTTAATTACTTATCCGAACTCTAAAAATGACTTTGACCAACAAATGTAATGACTTTGCGAACAACTGTTAATCACTTATCTGATCTCTAGAAATGACTTTGCCCAACAATTTAAATGACTTTGCGAACCACTGTAATTCACTTATCCGACCTCTAGAAATTACTTTGCCCAACAATTGTAATGACTTTGCCAACCACTGTTAATCACTTATCCGAACACTAAAAATGACTTTGACCAACAATTGTAATGACATTGCCAACCACTGTTAATCACTTATCCGACCTCTAAAAATGACTTTGCCCAACAATTGTAATGACTTTGCTAACCACTGTTAATCACTTATCCGATCTCTAGAAATGACTTTGACCAACAATTGTAATGACATTGCCAACCACTTTTAATCACTTATCCGACCTCTAAAAATGACTTTGCCCAACAATTGTAATGACTTTGCTAACCACTGTTAAGCACTTATCCGACCTCTAAAAATGAATTTGCCTAACAAGTGTAATGACTTTGTCAACCACTGTTAATCACTTATCCGATCTCTAGAAATGACTTTGCCCAACAATTGTAATGACTTTGCCAACCACTGTTAATCACTTATCCGACCTCTAAAAAAGAATTTGCCCAACAATTGTAATGACTTTGCCTACCACTGTTAAGCACTTATCCGACCTCTAAAAATGACTTTGCACAACAATTGAAATGACTTTGCGAACCACTGTTAATCACTTATCCGACCTCTAAAAATGAATTTGACCAACAATTTTAATGACTTCGCCAACCACTGTTAATCACTTATCCGACCTCTAAAAATGAATTTGCCCAACAATTGTAATGACTTTGCCTACCACTTTTAAGCACTTATCCGACCTCTAAAAATGACTTTGCACAACAATTGAAATGACTTTGCCAACCACTGTTAATCAATTATCCGACCTCTAAAAATGACTTAGCCCAACAATTGTAATGACTTTGCTAACCACTGTTAAGCACTTATCCGACCTCTAAAAATGTCTTTGCACAACAATTGAAATGACTTTGTCAACCACTGTTAATCAATTATCCGATCTCTAGATATGACTTTGTCCAACAATTGTAATGACTTTGCCAACCACTGTTAATTACTTATCCGAACTCTAAAAATGACTTTGACCAACAAATGTAATGACTTTGCGAACAACTGTTAATCACTTATCTGATCTCTAGAATTGACTTTGCCCAACAATTGAAATGACTTTGCCAACCACTGTTAAGCACTGATCCGATCTCTTGAAATGACTTTGCCCAACAATTGTAATGACTTTGTCAACCACTGTTAATCACTTATCTGATCTCTAGAAATGACTTTGCCCAACAATTTAAATGACTTTGCGAACCACTGTAATTCACTTATCCGACCTCTAGAAATTACTTTGCCCAACAATTGTAATGACTTTGCCAACCACTGTTAATCACTTATCCGAACTCGAAAAATGACTTTGACCAACAATTGTAATGACATTGCCAACCACTGTTAATCACTTATCCGACCTCTAAAAATGACTTTGCCCAACAATTGTAATGACTTTGCTAACCACTGTTAAGCACTTATCCGACCTCTAAAAATGAATTTGCCTAACAAGTTTAATGACTTTGTCAACCACTGTTAATCACTTATCCGATCTCTAGAAATGACTTTGCCCAACAATTGTAATGACTTTGCCAACCACTGTTAATCACTTATCCGACCTCTAAAAATGAATTTGCCCAACAATTCTTATGACTTTGCCAACCAATGTTAAGCACTTATCCGACCTCTAAAAATGACTTTGCACAACAATTGAAATGACTTTGCCAACCACTGTTAATCAATTATCCGACCTCTAAAAATGACTTTGCCCAACAATTGTAATGACTTTGCCAACCACTGTTAATCACTTATCCGACCTCTAAAAATGAATTTGCCCAACAATTGTAATGACTTTGCCAACCAATGTTAAGCACTTATCCGACCTCTAAAAATGACTTTGCACAACAATTGAAATGACTTTGCCAACCACTGTTAATCAATTATCCGACCTCTAAAAATGACTTTGCCCAACTATTGTAATGACTTTGTTAACCACTGTTAAGCACTTATCCGACCTCTAAAAATGTCTTTGCACAACAATTGAAATGACTTTGTCAACCACTGTTAATCACTTATCCGATCTCTGGAAATGACTTTGTCCAACAATTGTAATGACTTTGCCGACCACTGTTAATCACTTATCCGAACTCTAAAAATGACTTTGACCAGCAATTGTAATGACTTTGCGAACCACTGTTAATCACTTATCTGATCTCTAGAAATGTCTTTGCACAACAATTGAAATGACTTTGTCAACCACTGTTAATCACTTATCCGATCTCTAGAAATGACTTTGCCCAACAATTGAAATGACTTTGCCAACCACTGTTAATCACTTATCCGATCTCTTGAAATGACTTTGACCAACAATTGTAATGACTTTGCCAACCACTGTTAATCACTTATCCGATCTCTTGAAATGACTTTGCCCAACAATTGTAATGACATTGCCAACCACTGTTAATCACTTATCCGAACTCTAAAAATGACTTTGACCAACAATTGTAATGACTTTGCTAACCACTGTTAATCACTTATCCGATCTCTTGAAATGACTTTGCTCAACAATTGTAATGACTTTGCTAACCACTGTTAAGCACTTATCCGATCTCTAGAAATGACTTTGCCCAACAATTGTAATGACTTTGCCAACCACTGTTAATCACTTATCCGACCTCTAAAAATGAATTTGCCCAACAATTGTAATGACTTTGCCAACCACTGTTAAGCACTTATCCGACCTCTAAAAATGACTTTGCACAACAATTGAAATGACTATGCCAACCACTGTTAATCAATTATCCGACCTCTAAAAATGACTTTGCCCAACAATTGTAATGACTTTGCTAACCACTGTTAAGCACTTATCCGACCTCTAAAAATGTCTTTGCACAACAATTGAAATGACTTTGTCAACCACTGTTAATCACTTATCCGATCTCTAGAAATGACTTTGTCCAACAATTGTAATGACTTTGCCAACCACTGTTAATCACTTATCCGAACTCTAAAAATGACTTTGACCAACAATTGTAATGACTTTGCGAACAACTGTTAATCACTTATCCGACCTCTAAAAATGAATTTGCCCAACAATTGTAATGACTTTGCCAACCAATGTTAAGCACTTATCCGACCTCTAAAAATGACTTTGCACAACAATTGAAATGACTTTGCCAACCACTGTTAATCAATTATCCGACCTCTAAAAATGACTTTGCCCAACAATTGTAATGACTTTGCCAACCACTGTTAATCACTTATCCGACCTCTAAAAATGAATTTGCCCAACAATTGTAATGACTTTGCCAACCAATGTTAAGCACTTATCCGACCTCTAAAAATGACTTTGCACAACAATTGAAATGACTTTGCCAACCACTGTTAATCAATTATCCGACCTCTAAAAATGACTTTGCCCAACAATTGTAATGACTTTGTTAACCACTGTTAAGCACTTATCCGACCTCTAAAAATGTCTTTGCACAACAATTGAAATGACTTTGTCAACCACTGTTAATCACTTATCCGATCTCTGGAAATGACTTTGTCCAACAATTGTAATGACTTTGCCAACCACTGTTAATCACTTATCCGAACTCTAAAAATGACTTTGACCAGCAATTGTAATGACTTTGCGAACCACTGTTAATCACTTATCTGATCTCTAGAAATGTCTTTGCACAACAATTGTAATGACTTTGTTAACCACTGTTAAGCACTTATCCGATCTCTAGAAATGACTTTGCCCAACAATTGTAATGACTTTGCCAACCACTGTTAATCACTTATCCGACCTCTAAAAATGAATTTGCCCAACAATTGTAATGACTTTGCAAACCACTGTTAAGCACTTATCCGACCTCTAAAAATGACTTTGCACAACAATTGAAATGACTTTGCCAACCACTGTTAATCAATTATCCGACCTCTAAAAATGACTTTGCCCAACAATTGTAATGACTTTGCTAACCACTGTTAAGCACTTATCCGACCTCTAAAAATGTCTTTGCACAACAATTGAAATGACTTTGTCAACCACTGTTAATCACTTATCCGATCTCTAGAAATGACTTTGTCCAACAATTATAATGACTTTGCCAACCACTGTTAATCACTTATCCGAACTCTAAAAATTACTTTGACCAACAATTGTAATGACTTTGCGAACAACTGTTAATCACTTATCCGATCTCTAGAAATGACTTTGCCCAACAATTGAAATGACTTTGCCAACCACTGTTAAGCACTTATCCGATCTCTTGAAATGACTTTGCCCAACAATTGTAATGACTTTGCCAACCACTGTTAATCACTTATCTGATCTCTAGAAATGACTTTGCCCAACAATTGTAATGACTTTGCCAACCACTGTTAATCACTTATCCGAACTCTAAAAATGACTTTGACCAACAATTGTAATGACATTGCCAACCACTGTAAATCACTTATCCGACCTCTAAAAATGACTTTGCCCAACAATTGTAATGACTTTGCTAACCACTGTTAATCACTTATCCGACCTCTAAAAATGACTTTGCCCAACAATTGTAATGACTTTGCTAACAACTGTTAATCACTTATCCGACCTCTAAAAATGACTTTGCCCAACAATTGTAATGACTTTGCCAACCACTGTTAATCACTTATCCGACCTCTAGAAATGACTTTGTCCAACAATTGTAATGACTTTGCCAACCACTGTCAATCACTTATCCGATCTCTAGAAATGACTTTGCCCAACAATTGTAATGACTTTGCGAACCACTGTTAATCACTTATCCGATCTCTAGAAATGACTTTGTCCAACAATTGTAATGACTTTGCCAACCACTGTTAATCACTTATCCGAACTCTAAAAATGACTTTGACCAACAATTGTAATGATTTTGCCAACCACTGTTAATCACTAATCCGAACTCTAAAAATGACTTTACCCAACAATTGTAATGACTTTGCCAACCACTATTAATCACTTATCCAACCTCTAAAAATGACTTTGCCCAACAATTGTAATGACTTTGCCAACCACTGTCAATCACTTATCCGATCTCTAGAAATGACTTTGCCCAACAATTGAAATGACTTTGCGAGCCACTGTAATTCACTTATCCGACCTCTAGAAATGACTTTGCCCAACAATTGTAATGACTTTGCCAACCACTGTTAATCACTTATCCGAACTCTAAAAATGACTTTGACCAACAATTGTAATGACATTGCCAACCACTGTTAATCACTTATCCGACCTCTAAAAATGACTTTGCCCAACAATTGTAATGACTTTGCTAACCACTGTTAATCACTTATCCGACCTCTAAAAATGACTTTGCCCAACAATTGTAATGACCTTGCCAACCACTGTTAATCACTTATCCGACCTCTAGAAATGACTTTGTCCAACAATTGTAATGACTTTGCCAACCACTGTCAATCACTTATCCGATCTCTAGAAATGACTTTGCCCAACAATTGTAATGACTTTGCGAACCACTGTTAAGCACTTATCCGACCTCTAAAAATGACTTTGCACAACAGTTGAAATGACTTTGCCAACCACTGTTAATCACTTATCCGAACTCTAAAAATGACTTTGACCAACAATTGTAATGATTTTGCCAACCACTGTTAATCACTTATCCGAACTCTAAAAATGACTCTACCCAACAATTGTAATGACTTTGCCAACCACTATTAATCACTTATCCGACCTCTAAAAATGACTTTGCCCAACATTTGTAATGACTTTGCCAACCACTGTTAATCACTTATCCGACCTCTAGAAATGACTTTGTCCAACAATTGTAATGAATTTGCCAACCACTGTCAATCACTTATCCGATCTCTAGAAATGACTTTGCCAAACAATTGTAATGACTTTGCGAACCACTGTTAATCACTTATCCGATCTCTAGAAATGACTTTGTCCAACAATTGTAATGACTTTGCCAACCACTGTTAATCACTTATCCGAACTCTAAAAATGACTTTGACCAACAATTGTAATGATTTTGCCAACCACTGTTAATCACTAATCCGAACTCTAAAAATGACTTTACCCAACAATTGTAATGACTTTGCCAACCACTATTAATCACTTATCCGACCTCTAGAAATGACTTTGTCCAACAATTGTAATGACTTTGCCAACCACTGTCAATCACTTATCCGATCTCTAGAAATGACTTTGCCCAACAATTGTAATGACTTTGCGAACCACTGTTAATCACTTATCTGAACTCTAAAAATGACTCTACCCAACAATTGTAATGACTTTGCCAACCACTATTAATCACTTATCCGACCTCTAAAAATGACTTTGCCCAACATTTGTAATGACTTTGCCAACCACTGTTAATCACTTATCCGACCTCTAGAAATGACTTTGTCCAACAATTGTAATGAATTTGCCAACCACTGTCAATCACTTATCCGATCTCTAGAAATGACTTTGCCCAACAATTGTAATGACTTTGCCAACCACTGTTAATCACTTATCCGAACTCTAGAAATGACTTTGTCCAACAATTGTAATGACTTTGCCAACCACTGTTAATCACTTATCCGAACTCTAAAAATGACTTTGACCAACAATTGTAATGATTTTGCCAACCACTGTTAATCACTAATCCGAACTCTAAAAATGACTTTACCCAACAATTGTAATGACTTTGCCAACCACTATTAATCACTTATCCAACCTCTAAAAATGACTTTGCCCAACAATTGTAATGACTTTGCCAACCACTGTCAATCACTTATCCGATCTCTAGAAATGACTTTGCCCAACAATTGAAATGACTTTGCGAGCCACTGTAATTCACTTATCCGACCTCTAGAAATGACTTTGCCCAACAATTGTAATGACTTTGCCAACCACTGTTAATCACTTATCCGAACTCTAAAAATGACTTTGACCAACAATTGTAATGACATTGCCAACCACTGTTAATCACTTATCCGACCTCTAAAAATGACTTTGCCCAACAATTGTAATGACTTTGCTAACCACTGTTAATCACTTATCCGACCTCTAAAAATGACTTTGCCCAACAATTGTAATGACCTTGCCAACCACTGTTAATCACTTATCCGACCTCTAGAAATGACTTTGTCCAACAATTGTAATGACTTTGCCAACCACTGTCAATCACTTATCCGATCTCTAGAAATGACTTTGCCCAACAATTGTAATGACTTTGCGAACCACTGTTAAGCACTTATCCGACCTCTAAAAATGACTTTGCACAACAGTTGAAATGACTTTGCCAACCACTGTTAATCACTTATCCGAACTCTAAAAATGACTTTGACCAACAATTGTAATGATTTTGCCAACCACTGTTAATCACTTATCCGAACTCTAAAAATGACTCTACCCAACAATTGTAATGACTTTGCCAACCACTATTAATCACTTATCCGACCTCTAAAAATGACTTTGCCCAACATTTGTAATGACTTTGCCAACCACTGTTAATCACTTATCCGACCTCTAGAAATGACTTTGTCCAACAATTGTAATGAATTTGCCAACCACTGTCAATCACTTATCCGATCTCTAGAAATGACTTTGCCAAACAATTGTAATGACTTTGCGAACCACTGTTAATCACTTATCCGATCTCTAGAAATGACTTTGTCCAACAATTGTAATGACTTTGCCAACCACTGTTAATCACTTATCCGAACTCTAAAAATGACTTTGACCAACAATTGTAATGATTTTGCCAACCACTGTTAATCACTAATCCGAACTCTAAAAATGACTTTACCCAACAATTGTAATGACTTTGCCAACCACTATTAATCACTTATCCGACCTCTAGAAATGACTTTGTCCAACAATTGTAATGACTTTGCCAACCACTGTCAATCACTTATCCGATCTCTAGAAATGACTTTGCCCAACAATTGTAATGACTTTGCGAACCACTGTTAAGCACTTATCCGACCTCTAAAAATGACTTTGCACAACAGTTGAAATGACTTTGCCAACCACTGTTAATCACTTATCCGAACTCTAAAAATGACTTTGACCAACAATTGTAATGATTTTGCCAACCACTGTTAATCACTTATCTGAACTCTAAAAATGACTCTACCCAACAATTGTAATGACTTTGCCAACCACTATTAATCACTTATCCGACCTCTAAAAATGACTTTGCCCAACATTTGTAATGACTTTGCCAACCACTGTTAATCACTTATCCGACCTCTAGAAATGACTTTGTCCAACAATTGTAATGAATTTGCCAACCACTGTCAATCACTTATCCGATCTCTAGAAATGACTTTGCCAAACAATTGTAATGACTTTGCGAACCACTGTTAATCACTTATCCGATCTCTAGAAATGACTTTGTCCAACAATTGTAATGACTTTGCCAACCACT
Source organism: Brachionus asplanchnoidis (assembly GCA_025491095.1). NCBI lineage: Eukaryota > Metazoa > Rotifera > Eurotatoria > Ploima > Brachionidae > Brachionus > Brachionus asplanchnoidis. The sequence goes on along the minus strand of JAILYF010000101.1, from coordinate 29,764 downwards.
GTTAATCACTTATCCGAACTCTAAAAATGACTTTGACCAACAATTGTAATGATTTTGCCAACCACTGTTAATCACTAATCCGAACTCTAAAAATGACTTTACCCAACAATTGTAATGACTTTGCCAACCACTATTAATCACTTATCCGACCTCTAAAAATGACTTTGTCCAACAATTGTAATGAATTTGCCAACCACTGTCAATCACTTATCCGATCTCTAGAAATGACTTTGCCAAACAATTGTAATGACTTTGCGAACCACTGTTAATCACTTATCCGATCTCTAGAAATGACTTTGTCCAACAATTGTAATGACTTTGCCAACCACTGTTAATCACTTATCCGAACTCTAAAAATGACTTTGACCAACAATTGTAATGATTTTGCCAACCACTGTTAATCACTAATCCGAACTCTAAAAATGACTTTACCCAACAATTGTAATGACTTTGCCAACCACTATTAATCACTTATCCGACCTCTAAAAATGACTTTGCCCAACAATTGTAATGACTTTGCCAACCACTGTTAATCACTTATTCGATCTCTAGAAATGACTTTGCCCAACAATTGAAATGACTTTGCGAACCACTGTAATTCACTTATCCGACCTCTAGAAATGACTTTGCCCAACAATTGTAATGACTTTGCCAACCACTGTTAATCACTTATCCGAACTCTAAAAATGACTTTGACCAACAATTGTAATGACATTGCCAACCACTGTTAATCACTTATCCGACCTCTAAAAATGACTTTGCCCAACAATTGTAATGACTTTGCTAACCACTGTTAATCACTTATCCGACCTCTAAAAATGACTTTGCCCAACAATTGTAATGACTTTGCCAACCACTGTTAATCACTTATCTGACCTCTAGAAATGACTTTGTCCTACAATTGTAATGACTTTGCCAACCACTGTCAATCACTTATCCGATCTCTAGAAATGACTTTGCCCAACAATTGTAATGACTTTGCGAACCACTGTTAAGCACTTATCCGACCTCTAAAAATGACTTTGCACAACAGTTGAAATGACTTTGCCAACCACTGTTAATCACTTATCCGAACTCTAAAAATGACTTTGACCAACAATTATAATGATTTTGCCAACCACTGTTAATCACTTATCCGAACTCTAAAAATGACTCTACCCAACAATTGTAATGACTTTGCCAACCACTATTAATCACTTATCCGACCTCTAAAAATGACTTTGCCCAACATTTGTAATGACTTTGCCAACCACTGTTAATCACTTATCCGACCTCTAGAAATGACTTTGTCCAACAATTGTAATGAATTTGCCAACCACTGTCAATCATTTATCCGATCTCTAGAAATGACTTTGCCAAACAATTGTAATGACTTTGCGAACCACTGTTAATCACTTATCCGATCTCTAGAAATGACTTTGTCCAACAATTGTAATGACTTTGCCAACCACTGTTAATCACTTATCCGAACTCTAAAAATGACTTTGACCAACAATTGTAATGATTTTGCCAACCACTGTTAATCACTAATCCGAACTCTAAAAATGACTTTACCCAACAATTGTAATGACTTTGCCAACCACTATTAATCACTTATCCGACCTCTAAAAATGACTTTGCCAAACAATTGTAATGACTTTGCCAACCACTGTTAATCACTTATTCGATCTCTAGAAATGACTTTGCCCAACAATTGAAATGACTTTGCGAACCACTGTAATTCACTTATCCGACCTCTAGAAATGACTTTGCCCAACAATTGTAATGACTTTGCCAACCACTGTTAATCACTTATCCGAACTCTAAAAATGACTTTGACCAACAATTGTAATGACATTGCCAACCACTGTAAATCACTTATCCGACCTCTAAAAATGACTTTGCCCAATTATTGTAATGACTTTGCTAACCACTGTTAATCACTAATCCGACCTCTAAAAATGACTTTGCCCAACAATTGTAATGACTTTGCCAACCACTGTTAATCACTTATCCGACCTCTAGAAATGACTTTGTCCAACAATTGTAATGACTTTGCCAACCACTGTCAATCACTTATCCGATCTCTAGAAATGACTTTGCCCAACAATTGTAATGACTTTGCGAACCACTGTTAAGCACTTATCCGACCTCTAAAAATGACTTTGCACAACAATTGAAATGACTTTGCCAACCACTGTTAATCACTTATCCGAACTCTAAATATGACTTTGACCAACAATTGTAATGATTTTGCCAACCACTGTTAATCACTTATCCGAACTCTAAAAATGACTTTACCCAACAATTGTAATGACTTTGCCAACCACTATTAATCACTTACCCGACCTCTAAAAATGACTTTGCCCAACAATTGTAATGAATTTGCCAACCACTGTTAATCACCTATCCGATCTCTAGAAATGACTTTGCCCAACAATTGTAATGACTTTGCCAACCACTGTTAATCACTTATCCGACCTCTAAAAATGACTTTGCCCAACAATTGTAATGACTTTGCAAACCACTGTTAATCACTTATTCGATCTCTAGAAATGACTTTGCCCAACAATTGAAATGACTTTGGCAACCACTGTTAATCACTTATCCGAACTCTAAAAATGACTTTGACCAACAATTGTAATGATTTTGCCAACCACTGTTAATCACTAATCCGAACTCTAAAAATGACTTTACCCAACAATTGTAATGACTTTGCCAACCACTATTAATCACTTATCCGACCTCTAAAAATGACTTTGCCCAACAATTGTAATGACTTTGCCAACCACTGTTAATCACTTATTCGATCTCTAGAAATGACTTTGCCCAACAATTGAAATGACTTTGCGAACCACTGTAATTCACTTATCCGACCTCTAGAATTGACTTTGCCCAACAATTGTAATGACTTTGCCAACCACTGTTAATCACTTATCCGAACTCTAAAAATGACTTTGACCAACAATTGTAATGACATTGCCAACCACTGTAAATCACTTATCCGACCTCTAAAAATGACTTTGCCCAACAATTGTAATGACTTTGCTAACCACTGTTAATCACTTATCCGACCTCTAAAAATGACTTTGCCCAACAATTGTAATGACTTTGCCAACCACTGTTAATCACTTATCCGACCTCTAGAAATGACTTTGTCCAACAATTGTAATGAGTTTGCCAACCACTGTCAATCACTTATCCGATCTCTAGAAATGACTTTGCCCAACAATTGTAATGACTTTGCGAACCACTGTTAAGCACATATCCGACCTCTAAAAATGACTTTGCACAACAATTGAAATGATTTTGCCAACCACTGTTAATCACTTATCCGAACTCTAAAAATGACTTTACCCAACAATTGTAATGACTTTGCCAACCACTATTAATCACTTACCCGACCTCTAAAAATGACTTTGCCCAACAATTGTAATGACTTTGCCAACCACTGTTAATCACCTATCCGATCTCTAGAAATGACTTTGCCCAACAATTGTAATGACTTTGCCAACCACTGTTAATCACTTATCCGACCTCTAAAAAAGACTTTGCCCAACAATTGTAACGACTTTGGCAACCACTGTTAATCACTTATCCGAACTCTAAAAATGACTCTGCCCAACAATTGTAATGACTTTGCCAAACACTGTTATTCAATTATCTGACCTCTAAAAATGACTTTGCCCAACAATTGTAATGACTTTGCCAACCACTGTTAATCACTTATCCGACCTCTAAACATGACTTTGCCCAACAATTGAAATGACTTTGCCAACAACTGTTTATCACTTATCCGACCTCTAAAAATGACTTTGCCCAACAATTTTAATGACTTTGCCAACCACTGTTAATCACTTATCCGAACTCTAAAAATGACTTTGCCCAACAATTATTATGACTTATCCAACCACTGTTAATCACTTATCCGACCTCTAAAAATGACTTTGCCCAACTATTGAAATGACTTTGCCAACCACTGTTTATCACTTATCCGACCTCTAAAAATGACTTTGCCAAACAATTATAATGACTTCGCCAACCACTGTTAATCACTAATCCGAACTCTAAAAATGACTTTGCCCAACAATTGTAATGACTTTGCGAACCAATGTTAAGCACTTATCCGAACTCTAAAAATGTCTTTGCCCAACAATTGTAATGATTTTGCCAAACACTGTTAAGCACTTATCCGACCTCTAAAAATGACTTTGCCCAACAATTGTAATGACTTTGCCAAACACTGTTAAGCACTAATCCGACCTCTAAAAATGACTTTGCCCAACAATTGTAATGACTTTGCCAACCACTGTTAAGCACTTATCCGACCTCTAAAAATGACTTTGCACAACAATTGAAATGACTTTGCCAACCACTGTTAATCACTTATCCGAACTCTAAAAATGACTTTGACCAACAATTGTAATGACTTTGCCAAACACTGTTAAGCACTTATCCGACCTCTCAAAATGACTTTGCCCAACAATTGTAATGACTTTGCCAACCACTGTTAAGCACTTATCCGACCTCTAAAAATGACTTTGCACAACAATTGAAATGACTTTGCCAACCACTGTTAATCACTTATCCGAACTCTAAAAATGACTTTGACCAACAATTGTAATGATTTTGCTAACCACTGTTAATCACTAATCCGAACTCTAAAAATGACTTTACCCAACAATTGTAATGACTTTGCAAACCATTATAAATCACCTATCCGATCTCTAGAAATGACTTTGCACAACAATTGAAATGACTTTGCCAACCACTGTTAGGTACTTATCCGACCTCTAAAAATGACTTTGCCCAACAATTGAAATGACTTTGCCAACCACTGTTAATCACTTATCCGACCTCTAAAAATGACTTTGCCCAACAATTGTAACGACTTTGCCAACCACTGTTAATCACTAATCCGAACTCTAAAAATGACTTTGCCCAACAATTGTAATGACTTTGCCAAACACTGTTATTCAATTATCCGACCTCTAGAAAAGACTTTGCCCAACAATTGTAATGACTTTGCCAACCACTGTTAAGCACTTATCCGACCTCTAAAAATGACTTTGCACAACAATTGAAATGACTTTGCCAACCACTGTTAATCACTTATCCGAATTCTAAAAATGACTTTGACCAACAATTGTAATGATTTTGCTAACCACTGTTTATCACTTATCCGAACTCTAAAAATGACTTTGACCAACAATTATAATGACTTTGCCAACCATTATTAATCACCTATCCGATCTCTAGAAATGACTTTGCCCAACAATTGAAATGACTGTGCCAACCACTGTTAGGTACTTATCCGACCTCTAAAAATGACTTTGCCCAACAATTGTAACGACTTTGCCAACCACTGTTCATCACTTATCCGAACTCTAAAAATGACTTTGCCCAACAATTGTAATGACTTTGCCAACCACTGTTAATCACTTATCCGATCTCTAGAAATGACTTTGCCCAACAATTGTAATGACTTTGCCAACCACTGTTATTCACTTATCCGACCTCTAAAAATGACTTTATCCAACAATTGTAATGACTTTGCCAACCACTGTTAATCACATATCCGACCTCTAAAAATGACTTTGCCCAACAATTGTAACGACTTTGCCAACCACTGTTAATCACTTATCCGACCTCTAAAAATGACTTTGCCAAACAATTGTAATGACTTTGCCAACCACTGTTAATCACTTATCCGACCTCTAAAAATGACTTTGACCAACAATTGTAATGACTTTGCCAACCACTGTTAATCACTTATCCAACCTCTAAAAATGACTTTGCCCAACAATTGTAATGACTTTGCCAACCACTGTTAATCACTTATCCGAACTCTAAAAATGACTTGCACAACAGTTGAAATGACTTTGCCAACCACTGTTAATCACTTATCCGATCTCTAGAATGACTTTGCCCAACAATTGTAATGACTTTTCGAACCAATGATAAGCACTTATCCGACCTCTATAAATGACTTTGCACAACAATTGAAATGACTTTGCCAACCACTGTTAATCACTAATCCGAACTCTAAAAATGACTTTGCCCAACAATTGTAATGACTTTGCCAACCACTGTTCATCACTTATCCGAACTCTAAAAATGACTTTGCCCAACAATTGTAATGACTTTGCCAACCACTGTTAATCACTTATCCGACCTCTAAAAATGACTTTGCCCAACAATTGTAACGACTTTGGCAACCACTGTTAATCACTTATCCGACCTCTAAAAATGACTTTGCCCAACAATTGTAATGACTTTGCCAACCACTGTTAATCACTTATCCGACCTCTAAAAATGACTTTGACCAACAATTGTAATGACTTTGCCAACCACTGTTAATCACTTATCCAACCTCTAAAAATGACTTTGCCCAACAATTTTAATGACTTTGCCAACCACTGTTAATCACTTATCCGAACTCTAAAATGACTTTGCCCAACAATTGTAATGACTTTGCCAACCACTGTTAATCACTTATCCGACCTCTAAAAATGACTTTGACCAACAATTGTAATGACTTTGCCAACCACTGTTAATCACTTATCCAACCTCTAAAAATGACTTTGCCCAACAATTGTAATGACTTTGCCAACCACTGTTAATCACTTATCCGAACTCTAAAAATGACTTTGCCCAACAATTGTAACGACTTTGGCAACCACTGTTAATCACTTATCCGACCTCTAAAAATGACTTTGCCCAACAATTGTAATGACTTTGCCAACCACTGTTAATCACTTATCCGACCTCTAAAAATGACTTTGACCAACAATTGTAATGACTTTGCCAACCACTGTTAATCACTTATCCAACCTCTAAAAATGACTTTGCCCAACAATTGTAATGACTTTGCCAACCACTGTAAATCACTTATCCGAACTCTAAAAATGACTTTGCACAACAGTTGAAATGACTTTGCCAACCACTGTTAATCACTTATCCGATCTCTAGAAATGACTTTGCCCAACAATTGTAATGACTTTGCGAACCAATGTTAAGCACTTATCCGACCTCTATAAATGACTTTGCACAACAATTGAAATGACTTTGCCAACCACTGTTAATCACTAATCCGAACTCTAAAAATGACTTTGCCCAACAATTGTAATGACTTTGCCACCACTGTTCATCACTTATCCGAACTCTAAAAATGACTTTGCCCAACAATTGTAATGACTTTGCCAACCACTGTTAATCACTTATCCGACCTCTAAAAATGACTTTGCCCAACAATTGTAACGACTTTGGCAACCACTGTTAATCACATTATCCGACCTCTAAAAATGACTTTGCCCAACAATTGTAATGAGTTTTGCCAACCACTGTTAATCACTTATCCGACCTCTAAAAATGACTTTGACCAACAATTGTAATGACTTTGCCAACCACTGTTAATCACTTATCCAACCTCTAAAATGACTTTGCCCAACAATTTTAATGACTTTGCCAACCACTGTTAATCACTTATCCGACCTCTAAAAATGACTTTGACCAACAATTGTAATGACTTTGCCACCACTGTTAATCACTTATCCAACCTCTAAAAATGACTTTGCCCAACAATTGTAATGACTTTGCCAACCACTGTTAATCACTTATCCGAACTCTAAAAATGACTTTGCCCAACAATTGTAACGACTTTGGCAACCACTGTTAATCACTTATCCGACCTCTAAAAATGACTTTGCCCAACAATTGTAATGACTTTGCCAACCACTGTTAATCACTTATCCGAACTCTAAAAATGACTTTGCCCAACAATTGTAACGACTTTGGCAACCACTGTTAATCACTTATCCGACCTCTATAAATGACTTTGCCCAACAATTGTAATGACTTTGCCAACCACTGTTAATCACTTATCCGACCTCTAAAAATGACTTTGCACAACAATTGAAATGACTTTGCCAACCACAGTTAATCACTTATCCGAACCCTAAAAATGACTTTGACCAACAATTGTAATGATTTTGCCAACCACTGTTAATCACGAATTCCGAATTCTAAAAAATGACTTTGCCCAACAATTGTAATGACTCTGCCAACCACTGGTTAATCACTTATCCGACCTCTAAAAATGACTTTGACCAACAATTGTAATGACTTTGCCAACCACTGTTAATCACTTATCCAACCTCTAAAAATGACTTTGCCCAACAATTGTAATGACTTTGCTAACCACTGTTAATCACTTATCCGATCTCTTGAAATGACTTTGCCCAACAATTGTAATGACTTTGCTAACCACTGTTAAGCACTTATCCATCTCTAGAAATGACTTTGCCCAACAATTGTAATGACTTTGCCAACCACTGTTAATCACTTATCCGACCTCTAAAAATGATTTGCCCAACATTGTAAATGACTTTGCCAACCACTGTTAAGCACTTATCCGACCTCTAAAAATGACTTTGCACAACAATTGAAATGAATTTGCCAACCACTGTTAATCAATTATCCGACCTCTAAAAATGACTTTGCCCAACAATTGTAATGACTTTGCTAACCACTGTTAAGCACTTATCAGACCTCTAAAAATGACTTTGCACAACAATTGAAATGACTTTGCCAACCACAGTTAATCACTTATCCGAACTCTAAAAATGACTTTGACCAACAATTGTAATGATTTTGCCAACCACTGTTAATCACTAATCCGAAATCTAAAAATGACTTTGCCCAACAATTGTAATGACTTTGCCAACCACTGTTAATCACTTATCCGACCTCTAAAAATGACTTTGCCCAACAATTGTAATGACTTTGCCAACCACTGTTAATCACATATCCGAACTCTAAAAATGACTTTGCCCAACAATTGTAATGACTTTGCCAACCACTGTTAATCACATATCCGAACTCTAAAAATGACTTTTGCCAACAATTGAAATGACTTTGCCAACCACTGTTAATCACTTATCCGACCTCTAAAAATGACTTTGCCCAACAATTGTAATGACTCTGCCAACCACTGTTAATCACTTATCCGACCTCTAAAAATGACTTTGACCAACAATTGTAATGACTTTGCCAACCACTGTTAATCACTTATCCAACCTCTAAAAATGACTTTGCCCAACAATTGTTATTAATTTGCCAACCACTGTTAATCACTTATCCGAACACTAAAAATGACTTTGCCCAACAATTGTAATGACTTTGCCTAACACTGTTAATCACTTATCCGATCTCTAGAAATGACTTTGCCCAACAATTGTAATGACTTTGCGAACCAATATTAAGCACTAATCCGACCTCTATAAATGACTTTGCACAACAATTGAAATGACTTTGACAACCACTGTTAATCACTAATCCGAACTCTAAAAATGACTTTGCCCAACAATTGTAATGACTTTGCCAACCACTGTTAATCACTTATCCGAGCCTCTAAAAATGACTTTGCCCAACAATTGTAATGACTTTGCGAACCAAGTGTTAAGCACTTATCCGACCTCTAAAAATGACTTTGCACAACAATTGAAATGACTTTGCCAACCACAGTTAATCACTTATCCGAACTCTAAAAAATGACTTTGACCAACAATTGTAATGATTTTGGCCAACCACTGTTTAATCACTAATCCGAACTCTAAAAATGACTTTGCCCAACAATTGTAATGACTTTGCCAACCACTGTTAATCAACTTATCCGACCTCTAAAAATGACTTGCCCAACAATTGTAATGACTTTGCCAACCACTGTTAATCACATATCCGAACTCTAAAAAGGACTTTGCCCAACAATTGTAATGACTTTGCCAACCACTGTTAATCACTTATCCGACCTCTAAAAATGACTTTGCCCAACAATTGTAACGACTTTGCCAACCACTGTTAATCACTAATCCGAACTCTAAAAATGACTTTGCCCAACAATTGTAATGACTTTGCCAGCCACTGTTAATCACTTATCCGAACTCTAAAAAAGACTTTGCCCAACAATTGTAATGACTTTGCGAACCAATGTTAAGCACTTATCCGACCTCTAAAAATGACTTTGCCCAACAATTGTAATGACTTTGCCAACCACTGTTAATCACTTATCCGATCTCTAGAAATGACTTTGCCCAACAATTGTAATGACTTTGCGAACCAATGTTAAGCACTTATCCGACCTCTAAAAATGACCTTTGCACAACAATTGAAATAACTTTGCCAACCACAGTTAATCACTTATCCGAACTCTAAAAATGTCTTTGCCCACATTGTAATGATTTTGCCAACCACTGTTTAATCACTAATCCGAACTCTAAAAATGACTTTGCCAATTATGTAATGACTTTGCCAACCAATGTTAATCACTTATCCAACCTCTAAAAATGACCTTGCCCAACAATTTGTAATGACTTTGCGAACCAATGGGTAAGCCTTATCCGACCTCTAAAAATGACTTTGCACAACAATTGAAATGACTTTGCCAACCACAGTTAATCACTTATGCCAACCCTAAAAATGACTTTGACCAACAATTGTAATGACTCTGCCAACCACTGTTAATCACTTATCCGACCTCTAAAAATGACTTTGACCAACAATTGTAATTAATTTTCCAACCACTGTTAATCACTTATCCGAACTCTAAAAATGACTTTGCCCAACAATTGTAATGACTTTGCCAACCACTGTTAATCACTTATCCGACCTCTAAAAATGACTTTTGCCCAACAATTGTAATGACTTTGCGAACCAATGTTAAGCACTTATCCGACCTCTAAAAATGACTTTGACCAACAATTGTAATGATTTTGCCAACCACTGTTAATCACTAATCCGAATCTAAAATTGACTTTGCCCAACAATTGTAATGACTTTGCCAACCAAGTTAATCACTTATGCCGAACTCTAAAAATGACTTTGACCAAACAATTGTAATGATTTTGCCAACCCATGTTAATCACTATCCGAACTCTAAAATGACTTTGCCCAACAATTGTAATGACTTTGCCAACCACTGTTAATCACTTATCCGACCTCTAAAATGACTTTGCCCAACAATTGTAATGACTTTGCCAACCACTGTTAATCACTTATCCGACCTCTAAAAATGACTTTGCCCAACAATTGTCATGACTTTGCCTACCACTGTAAATAACTTATCCGACCTCTAAAAATGACTTTGCACAACAATTGAAATGACTTTGCCAACCACTGTTAATCACTTATCCGACCTCTAAAATGACTTGCCCAACAATTGTAATGACTTTTGCCAACCCACTGTTAATCACTTATCCGACTCTAAAAATGACTTTGCCCAACAATTGTAATGACTTTGCCAACCACTGTTAATCACTTATCCAACCTCTAGAAATGACTTTGCCCAACAATTGTAATTAATTTGCCAACCACTGTTAATCACTTATCCGAATACTAAAAATGACTTTGCCCAACAATTGTAATGACTTTGCCAACCACTGTAATCACTTATCGATCTCTAGAAATGACTTTGCCCAACAATTGTAATGACTTTGCGAACCAATGTTAAGCACTTATCCGACCTCTATAATGACTTTGCACAACATTGAAATGACTTGCCAACCACAGTTAATCACTTATCCGACCTCTAAAAATGACTTTGCCCAACAATTGTAATGACTTTGCGAACCAATGTTAAGCACTTATCCGACCTCTAAAAATGAGTTTGACCAACAATTGTAATGACTTTGCCAACCACTGTTAATCACTTATCCGACCTCTAAAATGACTTTGCCCCAATTGTAATGACTTTGCCAACCACTGTTAATCACTTATCCGACCTAGAAATGACTTTGCCCAACAATTGTAATGACTTTGCCAACCACTGTTAATCACTTATCCGATCTAAAAATGACTTTGCCCAACAATTGTAATGACTTTGCCAACCACTGTTAATCACTTATCCGACTCTAAAATGACTTTGCCAACAATTGTAATGACTTTGCCAACCACTGTTAAGCACTTATCCGACCTCTAAAATGACTTTGCCAACAATTGAATGACTTTGCCAACCACTGTTAATCACTTATCCGACTCTAAAAATGACTTTGCCAACAATTGTAATGACTTTGCCAACCACTGTTAATCACTATCCGACTCTAAAAATGACTTTGCCCAACAATTGTAATGACTTTGCCAACCACTGTTAATCACTTATCCGACCTCTAAAATGACTTTGCCCAACAATTGTAATGACTTTGCCAACCACTGTTAATCACTTATCCGACCTCTAAAATGACTTTGCCCAACAATTGTAATGACTTTGCCAACCACTGTTAATCACTTATCCGACCTCTAAAAATGACTTTGCCCAACAATTGTAATGACTTTGCCAACCACTGTTAATCACTTATCCGACCTAAAAATGACTTTGCCCAACAATTGTAATGACTTTGCCAACCACTGTTAATCACTTATCCGAATCTAAAATGACTTTGCCCAACAATTGTAATGACTTTGCCAACCACTGTTAATCACTTATCCGATCTCTAAAATGACTTTGCCCAACAATTGTAATGACTTTGCCAACCACTGTTAATCACTTATCCGACCTCTAAAATGACTTTGCCAACAATTGAATGACTTTGCCAACCACTGTTAATCACTTATCCGACTCTAAAAATGACTTTGCCCAACAATTGTAATGACTTTGCCAACCACTGTTAATCACTTATCCGACCTCTAAAAATGACTTTGCCCAACAATTGTAATGACTTTGCCAACCACTGTTAATCACTTATCCGACTCTAAAAATGACTTTGACCAACAATTGTAATGACTTTGCCACCACTGTTAATCACTTTATACCAACCTCTAAAAATGACTTTGCCCACAATTGTAATGACTTTGCGAACCAATGTTAACACTTATCCGACCTCTATAAATGACTTTGCACAACATTGAAATGACTTTGCCAACCACTGTTAATCACTATCCGAACTCTAAAAATGACTTTGCCCAACAATTGTAATGACTTTTGCCAACCACTGTTAATCACTTATCCGAACTCTAAAAATGACTTTGGCCCAACAATTGTAATGACTTTGCCACCACTGTTAATCACTTATCCAACCTCTAAAAATGACTTTGCCCAACAATTGTAATTAATTTGCCAACCACTGTTAATCACTTATCCGAATACTAAAAATGACTTTGCCCAACAATTGTAATGACTTTGCCAACCACTGTTAATCACTTATCCGATCTCTAGAAATGACTTTGCCCAACAATTGTAATGACTTTGCGAACCAATGTAAAGCACTTATCCGACCTCTATAAATGACTTTGCACAACAATTGAAATGACTTTGCCAACCACAGTTAATCACTAATCCGAACTCTAAAAATGACTTTGCCCAACAATTATAATGACTTTGCCAACCACTGTTAATCACTTATCCGACCTCTAAAAATGACTTTGCCCAACAATTGTCATGACTTTGCCAACCACAGTTAATCACTTATCCGAACTCCTAAAAATGACTTTGACCACATTGTAATGACTTTGCCAACCACTGTTAATCACTTATCCGAACTCTAAAAATGACTTTGACCAACAATTGTAATGATTTTGCCAACCACTGTTAATCACTTATCCGATCTCTAGAAATGACTTTGCCCAACAATTGTAATGACTTTGCGAACCAATGTTAAGCACTTATCCGACCTCTATAAATGACTTTGCACAACAATTGAATGACTTTGCCAACCACTGTTAATCACTTATCCGAATCTAAAAATGACTTTGCCAACAATTGTAATGACTTTGCCAACCACTGTTAATCACTTATCCGACCTCTAAAAACTTTGCCCAAAATTGTATGACTTTGCCAACCACTGTTAATCACTTATCCGACCTCTAAAATGACTTTGCCCAACAATTGTAATGACTTTGCCAACCACTGTTAATCACTTATCCGACCTCTAAAATGACTTTGCCAACAATTGTAATGACTTTGCCAACCACTGTTAATCACTATCCGACTCTAAAATGACTTTGCCCAACAATTGTAATGACTTTGCCAACCACTGTTAATCACTTATCCGAACTCTAAAAATGACTTTGCCCAACAATTGTAATGACTTTGCCAACCACTGTTACACTTATCCGACCTCTAAAATGACTTTGCCCAACAATTGTAATGACTTTGCCAACCACTGTTAATCACTTATCCGAATCTAAAATGACTTTCCCAACATTGTAATTAATTTGCCAACCACTGTTAATCACTTATCCGAATACTAAAAATGACTTTGACCAACAATTGTAATGACTTTGCCAACCACTGTTATCACTAATATCCGACCTCTAAAAATGACTTTGCCAAACAATTGTAATGACTTTGCGAACCATGTTTAAGCACTTATCCGACTCTATAAAATGACTTTGCACAACAATTGAAACTGACGTTGCCAACCACAGTTAATCACTTATCCGAACTCTAAAAATGACTTTGACCACAAGTGTAATTGATTTGGCCAACCACTGTTAATCACTAATTCCGAACTCTAAAAATGACTTTGCCCAACAATTGTAATGACTTTGACAACCACTGTTAATCACTTATCCGACCTCTAAAAATGACTTTGCCCACAATTGTAATGACTTTGCCAACCACTGTTAATCACTTATCCGACCCTAAAATGACTTTGCCCAACACCACTGTTAATCACTTATCCGACCTCTAAAAATGACTTTGCCCAAAATTGTATGACTTTGCCAACCACTGTTAATCACTTATCCGACCTCTAAAATGACTTTGCCCAACAATTGTAAGACTTTGCCAACCACTGTTAATCACTTATCCGAATCTAAAAATGACTTTGCCCAACAATTGAAATGACTTTGCCAACCACTGTTAATCACTTATCCGACTCTAAAAATGACTTTGCCCAACAATTGTAATGACTTTGCCAACCACTGTTAATCACTTATCCGACTCTAAAAATGACTTTGCCCAACAATTGTAATGACTTTGCCAACCACTGTTAATCACTTATCCGACCTCTAAAATGACTTTGCCCAACAATTGTACTTTTGCCAACCACTGTTAATCACTTATCCGAATCTAAAATGACTTTGCCCAACAATTGTAATGACTTTGCCAACCACTGTTAATCACTTATCCGACCTCTAAAAATGACTTTGCCAACAATTGTAATGACTTTGCCAACCACTGTTAATCACTTATCCGACCTCTAAAATGACTTTGCCAACAATTGAATGACTTTGCCAACCACTGTTAATCACTTATCCGACTCTAAAAATGACTTTGCCAACAATTGTAATGACTTTGCCAACCACTGTTAATCACTTATCCGAACTCTAAAAATGACTTTGCCCAACAATTGTAATGACTTTGCCAACCACTGTTAATCACTTATCCGACCTCTAAAAATGACTTTGCCCAACAATTGTAATGACTTTGCCAACCACTGTTAATCACTTATCCGACCTAAAAATGACTTTGCCCAACAATTGTAATGACTTTGCCAACCACTGTTAATCACTTATCCGACCTCTAAAATGACTTTGCCAACAATTGTAATGACTTTGCCAACCACTGTTAATCACTTATCCGACCTCTAAAAATGACTTTGCCCAACAATTGTAATGACTTTGCCAACCACTGTTAATCACTTATCCGACTCTAAAAATGACTTTGCCCAACAATTGTAATGACTTTGCCACCACTGTTAATCACTTATCCGACCTCTAAATGACTTTGCCAACAATTGTAATGACTTTGCCAACCACTGTTAATCACTATCCGACTCTAAAATGACTTTGCCCAACAATTGTAATGACTTTGCCAACCACTGTTAATCACTTATCCGACTCTAAAAATGACTTTGCCCAACAATTGTAATGACTTTGCCAACCACTGTTAATCACTTATCCGACCTCTAAAAATGACTTTGCCCAACAATTGTAATGACTTTGCCAACCACTGTTAATCACTTATCCGACTCTAAAAATGACTTTGCCCAACAATTGAATGACTTTGCCAACCACTGTTAATCACTTATCCGACTCTAAAATGACTTTGCCCAACAATTGTAATGACTTTGCCAACCACTGTTAATCACTTATCCGACCTCTAAAATGACTTTGCCAACAATTGTAATGACTTTGCCAACCACTGTTAATCACTTATCCGACTCTAAAATGACTTTGCCCAATTGTAATGACTTTGCCAACCACTGTTAATCACTATCCGAACTCTAAAATGACTTTGCCCAACAATTGTAATGACTTTGCCAACCACTGTTAATCACTTATCCGACCTCTAAAAATGACTTTGCCCAACAATTGAATGACTTTGCCAACCACTGTTAATCACTTATCCGACCTCTAAAAATGACTTTGCCCAACAATTGTAATGACTTTGCCAACCACTGTTAATCACTTATCCGACCTCTAAAAATGACTTTGACCAACAATTGTAATGACTTTGCCAACCACTGTTAATCACTTATCCGACCTCTAAAATGACTTTGCCCAACAATTGTAATGACTTTGCCAACCACTGTTACACTTATCCGACTCTAAAAATGACTTTGCCCAACAATTGTAATGACTTTGCCAACCACTGTTAATCACTTATCCGACTCTAAAATGACTTTGCCCAACAATTGTAATGACTTTGCCAACCACTGTTAATCACTTATCCGACTCTAAAATGACTTTGCCCAACAATTGTAATGACTTTGCCAACCACTGTTAATCACTTATCCGACCTCTAAAAATGACTTTGCCCAACAATTGTAATGACTTTGCCAACCACTGTTAATCACTTATCCGAACTAAAATGACTTTGCCCAACAATTGTAATGACTTTGCCAACCACTGTTAATCACTTATCCGACTCTAAAAATGACTTTGCCCAACAATTGTAATGACTTTGCCAACCACTGTTAATCACTTATCCGACTCTAAAATGACTTTGCCCAACAATTGTAATGACTTTGCCAACCACTGTTAACACTTATCCGACTCTAAAATGACTTTGCACAATTGTAATGACTTTGCCAACCCTGTTAATCACTTATCCGACTCTAAAAATGACTTTGCCCACAATTGTAATGACTTTGCCAACCACTGTTAATCACTTATCCGACTCTAAAATGACTTTGCCCAACAATTGTAATGACTTTGCCAACCACTGTTAATCACTTATCCGACCTCTAAAAATGACTTTGCCCAACAATTGTAATGACTTTGCCAACCACTGTTAATCACTTATCCGACCCTAAAATGACTTTGCCCAACAATTGTAATGACTTTGCCAACCACTGTTAATCACTTATCCGACCTCTAAAAATGACTTTGCCCAACAATTGTAATGACTTTGCCAACCACTGTTAATCACTTATCCGATCTCTAAAATGACTTTGCCCAACAATTGTAATGACTTTGCCAACCCTGTTAATCACTTATCCGAACCTCTAAAATGACTTTGCCAACAATTGTAATGACTTTGCCAACCACTGTTAATCACTTATCCGACCTCTAAAAATGACTTTGCCAACAATTGTATGACTTTGCCAACCACTGTTAATCACTTATCCGACCTCTAAAATGACTTTGCCCAACAATTGTAATGACTTTGCCAACCATGTTAATCACTTATCCGATCTCTAAAATGACTTTGCCAACAATTGTAATGACTTTGCCAACCACTGTTAATCACTTATCCGAACTCTAAAAATGACTTTGCCCAACAATTGTAATGACTTTGCCAACCACTGTTAATCACTTATCCGACTCTAAAAATGACTTTGCCCAACAATTGTAATGACTTTGCCAACCACTGTTAATCACTTATCCGAACTCTAAAAATGACTTTGACCAACAATTGTAATGATTTGCCAACCACTGTTAATCACTATCCGACTCTAAAAATGACTTTGCCCAACAATTGTAATGACTTTGCCAACCACTGTTAATCACTTATCCGACCTCTAAAAATGACTTTGCCCAACAATTGAATGACTTTGCCAACCACGTTAATCACTTATCCGAACTCTAAAAATGACTTTGCCCAACAATTGTAATGACTTTGCCAACCACTGTTAATCACTAATCCGAACTCTAAAATGACTTTGCCCAACAATTGTAATGACTTTGCCAACCACTGTTAATCACTTATCCGACTCTAAAAATGACTTTGCCCAACAATTGTAATGACTTTGCCAACCACTGTTAATCACTTATCCGACCTCTAAAAATGACTTTGCCCAACAATTGTATGACTTTGCCAACCACTGTTAATCACTTATCCGACTCTAAAATGACTTTGCCCAACAATTGTAATGACTTTGCCAACCACTGTTAATCACTTATCCGACCTAAAATGACTTTGCCAACAATTGTAATGACTTTGCCAACCACTGTTAATCACTTATCCACCTCTAAAATGACTTTGCCCAACAATTGTAATGACTTTGCAACCACTGTTAATCACTTATCCGACTCTAAAATGACTTTGCCCAACAATTGTAATGACTTTGCCAACCACTGTTAATCACTTATCCGATCTCTAAAATGACTTTGCCCAACAATTGTAATGACTTTGCCAACCACTGTTAAGCACTTATCCGACCTCTAAAATGACTTTGCACAACAATTGAATGACTTTGCCAACCACTGTTAATCACTTATCCGAACTCTAAAATGACTTTGCCCAACAATTGTAATGACTTTGCCAACCACTGTTAATCACTTATCCGAACTCTAAAAATGACTTTGCCCAACAATTGTAATGACTTTGCCAACCACTGTTAATCACTTATCCGACCTCTAAAATGACTTTGCCCAACAATTGTAATGACTTTGCCAACCACTGTTAATCACTTATCCGAACTCTAAAAGACTTTGCCCAACAATTGTAATGACTTTGCCAACCACTGTTAATCACTTATCCGACCTCTAAAAATGACTTTGCCCAACAATTGTAATGACTTTGCCAACCACTGTTCACTTATCCCTCTAAAATGACTTTGCCCAACAATTGAATGACTTTGCCAACCACTGTTATCACTTATCCGACCTAAAATGACTTTGCCCAACATTGTAATGACTTTGCCAACCACTGTTAATCACTTATCCGACCTAAAAATGACTTTGCCCAACAATTGTAATGACTTTGCCAACCACTGTTAATCACTTATCCGAACTCTAAAATGACTTTGCCCAACAATTGTAATGACTTTGCCAACCACTGTTAATCACTATCCGACCTCTAAAATGACTTTGCCCAACAATTGTAATGACTTTGCCAACCACTGTTAATCACTTATCCGACTCTAAAATGACTTTGCAACAATTGTAATGACTTTGCCAACCACTGTTAATCACTTATCCGACTCTAAAAAGACTTTGCCCAACAATTGTAATGACTTTGCCAACCTGTTAATCACTTATCCGACCTCTAAAAATGACTTTGCCCAACAATTGTAATGACTTTGCCAACCACTGTTAATCACTTATCCGACCTCTAAAATGACTTTGCCAACAATTGTAATGACTTTGCCAACCACTGTTAATCACTTATCCGACTCTAAAATGACTTTGCCCAACAATTGTAATGACTTTGCCAACCACTGTTAATCACTTATCCGAACCTCTAAAATGACTTTGCCAACAATTGTAATGACTTTGCCAACCACTGTTAATCACTTATCCGACCTCTAAAAATGACTTTGCCAACAATTGTAATGACTTTGCAACCACTGTTAATCACTTATCCGACTCTAAAATGACTTTGCCCAACAATTGTAATGACTTTGCCAACCACTGTTAATCACTTATCCGAACTCTAAAATGACTTTGCCCAACAATTGAATGACTTTGCCAACCACTGTTAATCACTTATCCGATCTCTAGAAATGACTTTGCCCAACATTGTAATGACTTTGCCAACCACTGTTAATCATTATCCGACTCTATAAAAGACTTTGCCCAACAATTGAATGACTTTGCCAACCACTGTTAATCACTTATCCGACTCTAAAAATGACTTTGCCCAACAATTGTAATGACTTTGCCAACCACTGTTAATCACTTATCCGACCTCTAAAAATGACTTTGCCCAACAATTGTAATGACTTTGCCAACCACTGTTAATCACTTATCCGACTCTAAAATGACTTTGCCCAACAATTGTAATGACTTTGCCAACCACTGTTAATCACTTATCCGACTCTAAAATGACTTTGCCAACAATTGAATGACTTTGCCAACCACTGTTAATCACTTATCCGAACCTAAAATGACTTGCCAACAATTGTAATGACTTTGCCAACCACTGTTAATCACTTATCCGAACTCTAGAAATGACTTTGCCCAACAATTGTAATGACTTTGCCAACCACTGTTAATCACTTATCCGAACCTCTAAAAAACTTTGCCAACAATTGTAATGACTTTGCCAACCACTGTTATCACTTATCCGACCTCTAAATGACTTTGCCCACAATGTAATGACTTTGCCAACCACTGTTAATCACTATCCGACTCTAAAAATGACTTTGCCAACATTGTAATGACTTTGCCAACCACTGTTAATCACTTATCCGACTCTAAAATGACTTTGCCCAACAATTGTAATGACTTTGCCAACCACTGTTAATCACTTATCCGACTCTAAAAATGACTTTGCCCAACAATTGTAATGACTTTTGCCAACCACTGTTACACTTATCCGACCTCTAAAATGACTTTGCCCACAATTGAATGACTTTGCCAACCACTGTTAATCATAATCCGAACTCTAAAATGACTTTGCCCAACAATTGTAATGACTTTGCCAACCACTGTTAATCACTTATCCGACCTCTAAAATGACTTTGCCAACAATTGTAATGACTTTGCCAACCACTGTTAATCACTTATCCGACCTCTAAAAATGACTTTGCCCAACAATTGTAATGACTTTGCCAACCACTGTTAATCACTTATCCGACTCTAAAATGACTTTGCCCAACAATTGTAATGACTTTGCCAACCACTGTTAATCACTTATCCGACCTCTAAAAACTTTGCAACAATTGTAATGACTTTGCCAACCACTGTTAATCACTATCCGACTCTAAAAATGACTTTGCCCAACAATTGTAATGACTTTGCCAACCACTGTTAATCACTTATCCGACTCTAAAAATGACTTTGCCAACAATGAATGACTTTGCCAACCACTGTTAATCACTTCCGACTCTAAAAGACTTTGCCCAACAATTGTAATGACTTTGCCAACCACTGTTAATCACTATATCCGAACCTAAAATGACTTTAACAATTGTAATGACTTTGCCAACCACTGTTAATCACTTATCCGACTCTAAAAATGACTTTGCCCAACAATTGTAATGACTTTGCCAACCACTGTTAATCACTTATCCGACCTCTAAAATGACTTGCCCAACATTGTAATGACTTTGCCAACCACTGTTAATCACTTATCCGACCTCTAAAATGACTTTGCCACAATGTATGACTTTGCCAACCACTGTTAATCACTTATCCGATCTCTAAAACTTTGCCAACAATTGTAATGACTTTGCCAACCACTGTAATCACTTATCCGACCTCTAAAAATGACTTTGCCCAACAATTGTAATGACTTTGCCAACCACTGTTATCACTATCCGACCTCTAAAAAGACTTTGCCCAAATTGTAATGACTTTGCCAACCACTGTTAATCACTTATCCTACCTCTAAAAATGACTTGCCCAACACTGTAAATCACGTTATCCGAACCTCTAAAAATGACTTTGCCCAACAATTGTAATGACTTTGCCAACCACTGTTAATCACTATCCGACTCTAAAAATGACTTTGCCCAACAATTGTAATGACTTTGCCAACCACTGTTAATCACTTATCCGACTCTAAAATGACTTTGCCCAAATTGTAATGACTTTGCCAACCACTGTTATTCACTTATCCGACTCTAAAAATGACTTTGCCCAACAATTGTAAGACTTTGCCAACCACTGTTAATCACTTATCCGACTCTAAAAATGACTTTGCCCAACAATTGTAATGACTTTGCCAACCACTGTTAATCACTATCCGAACTCTAAAAATGACTTGCCCAAATTTAATGACTTTGCCAACCACTGTATCACTTATCCGACTCTAAAATGACTTTGCCCAACATTGTAATGACTTTGCCAACCACTGTTAATCACTTATCCGACCTCTAAAATGACTTTGCCAACAATTGTAATGACTTTGCCAACCACTGTTAATCACTATCCGAACTCTAAAATGACTTTGCCCAACATTGTAATGACTTTGCCAACCACTGTTAATCACTTATCCGACTCTAAAATGACTTTGCCCACAATTGTAATGACTTTGCCAACCACTGTTAATCACTTATCCGAACTCTAAAATGACTTTGCCCAACAATTGTAATGACTTTGCCAACCACTGTTTCACTTATCCGACCTCTAAAATGACTTTGCCCAACAATTGTAATGACTTTGCCAACCACTGTTAATCACTTATCCGAACTATAAAAATGACTTTGCCCAATTGTAATGACTTTGCCAACCACTGTTAATCTTATCCGATCTCTAAAATGACTTTGCCCAACAATTGTAATGACTTTGCCAACCACTGTTAATCACTTATCCGACCTCTAAAAATGACTTTGCACAACAATTGAATGACTTTGCCACCACTGTTAATCACTTATCCGACCTCTAAAAATGCTTTGCCCAACAATTGTGACTTTGCCAACCACTGTTAATCACTATCCGACTCTAAAATGACTTTGCCCAATTGTAATGACTTTTGCCAACCACTGTTAATCACTTATCCGACTCTAAAAATACTTTGCCCAACAATTGTAATGACTTTGCCAACCACTGTTAAGCACTTAATCCGACCTCTAAAAATGACTTTGCCACAATTGTAATGACTTTGCCAACCACAGTTAATCACTTATCCGAACCCTAAAATGACTTTGCCCAACAATTGTAATGACTTTGCCAACCACTGTTAATCACTTATCCGATCTAGAAATGACTTTGCCCAACAATTTGTAATGACTTTGCCAACCACTGTTATCACTTATCGACTCTAAAATGACTTTGCCCAACAATTGTAATGACTTTGCCAACCACTTAATCACTTATCCGACCTCTAAAATGACTTTGCCCAACAATTGTAATGACTTTGCCAACCACTGTTAATCACTTATCCGAACTATAAAATGACTTTGCCCAACAATTGTAATGACTTTGCCAACCACTGTTAATCACTTATCCGATCTCTAAAATGACTTTGCCCAACAATTGTAATGACTTTGCCAACCACTGTTAATCACTTATCCGACCTAAAATGACTTTGCACAATTGAAATGACTTTGCCAACCACTGTTAATCACTTATCCGACTCTAAAATGTCTTTGCCCAACAATTGTAATGATTTTGCCAACCACTGTTAATCACTAATCCGAACTCTAAAATGACTTGCCAACAATTGTAATGACTTTGCCAACCACTGTTAATCACTTATCCAACCCCTCTAAAAATGACTTGCCCAACAATTGTAATGACTTTGCCAACCATGTTAATCACTTATCCGACCTCTAAAAATGACTTTGCACAACAGTAATGACTTTGCCAACCACAGTTAATCACTTATCCGAACCCTAAAATGACTTGACCAACAATTGTAATGACTCTGCCAACCACTGTTAATCACTTATCCGACCTCTAAAAGTGACTTTGACCAACAATTGTAATGACTTTGCCAACCACCGTTAATCACTTATCCGAACACTAAAAATGACTTTGCCCAACAATTGTAATGACTTTGCCAACCACTGTTAATCACTTATCCGAACTCTAAAATGGTCTTTGCCCAACAATTGTAATGATTTTGCCAACCACTGTAATCACTAATCCGAACTCTAAAATGACTTTGCCCAATTATTGTAATGACTTTGCCAACCTGTTAATCACTTATCCAACTCTAAAATGACCTTGCCAACAATTGTAATGACTTTGCGAACCAATGTTAAGCACTTATCCGACCTCTAAAAATGACTTTGCACAACAATTGAAATGACTTTGCCCCACAGTAATCACTTATCCGAACCCTAAAAGACTTTGACCAACAATTGAATGACTCTGCCAACCACTGTTATCACTTATCCGACCTAAAAGTGACTTGACCAAAATTGTAATGACTTTTGCCAACCACCGTTTAATCACTTATCCGAACTAAAAATGACTTGCCCAACAATTGTAATGACTTTGCCAACCACTGTTAATCACTTATCCGATCTCTAGAAATGACTTTGCCCAACAATTGTAATGACTTTGCGAACCAATGTTAAGCACTTATCCGACCTGTATAAATGACTTGCACAACAATTGAAATGACTTTGCCAACCACTGTTTAATCACTTATCCGACCTCTAAAAATGACTTGCCCAACAATTGTATGACTTGCCAACCACTGTCAATCACTATCCGACTCTAAAAAATGACTTTGCCCAACAATTGTAATGACTTTACCACTACTGTTAATCACCTATCCAACCTCTTAAAATAACTTTGTCCAACATTGTAATGACTTTGCCAACCACTGTTAATCACTTATCCGACCTCTAAAATGACTTTTGCCCACAATTGTCATGACTTTGCTAACCACTGTTAATCACTTATCCGACCTCTAAAAATATCTTTGACCAACAAGTGTAATGACTTTGTCAACCATTGTTAATCACTTATCCGATCTCTAGAAATGACTTTCCCAACATTGAATGACTTTGCCAACCACTGTTAATCACTTATCCGAACTCTAAAAATGACTTTGACCAACAATTGAAATGACTTTGCCAACCACTGTTAATCACTTATCGACCTCTAAAAATGACTTGCCCAACAAGTGTAATGACTTGGCCAACCACTGTTAATCACTTATCCGCCCTAAAATGACTTTGCCAACAATTGTATGACTTTACCAACTACTGTTAATCACTTATCCAACCTCTTAAAATAACTTTGACCAACAATTGTAATGACTTTGCCAACCACTGTTAATCACTTATCCGACCTCTAAAAATGACTTTGCCCAACAATTGTCATGACTTTGCTAACCACTGTTAATCACTTATCCGACCTCTAAAAATATCTTTGACCAACAAGTGTAATGACTTTGTCAACCATTGTTAATCACTTATCCGATCTCTAGAAATGACTTTTCCCAACAATTGTAATGACTTTGCCAACCACTGTTAACACTTATCCGATCTAAAAATGACTTTGACCAACAATTGTATGACTTTGCCAACCACTGTTAATCACTAATCCGAACTCTAAAAATGACTTTGCCCAATAATTGTAATGACTTTGCCAACCACTGTTAATCACTTATCCGATCTCTAGAAATGACTTTGCCCACAATTGTAATGACTTTGCCACCACTGTAATTCACTAATCCGACCTCTAAAATGACTTTGCCCAACAATTGTAATGACTTTGCCAACCACTGTTAATCACTTATCCGACCCTCAAAATAATTGACCAACAATTGTAATGACTTTGCCAACCACTGTTAATCACTTATCCGACCTCTAAATAACTTTGCCCAACATTGTAAATGACTTTGCCAACCACTGTAATTCACTAATCCGCCTCTAAAAATGACTTGCCTAACAATTGTAATGACTTTGCCAACCATGTTAGGTACTTATCCGACCTCTAAAATGACTTTGCCAACCACTGTTAATCACTTATCCGACCTCTAAAATGACTTTGCACAACAATTGAATGACTTTGCCAACCACTGTTAATCACTAATCCGAACCCTAAAAATGACTTTGACCAACAATTGTAATGACTTTGCCAACCACTGTTAATCACTTATCCGATCTCTAGAAATGACTTTGCCCAACAATTGTAATGACTTTGCCAACCACTGTTATTCACTTATACGAACTCTAAAAATGACTTTGCCCAACAATTGTAATGACTTTGCCAACCACTGTTAATCACTTATCCGACCTCTAAAATGACTTTGCCCAACAATTGTAATGACTTTGCCAACCACTGTTAATCACTAATCCGAACTATAAAATGACTTTGCCCAATAATTGTAGACTTTGCCAACCCATGTTAATCACTTATCCGATCTCTAGAAATGACTTTGCCCAACAATTGTAATGATTTTGCCGACCACTGTTAATCACTAATCCGAACTCTAAAAATGACTTTGCCCAACAATTGTAATGACTTTGCCAACCACTGTTAATCACTTATCTGACCTCTAAAAATGACTTTGCCCAACAATTGTAATGACTTTTCCAACCACTGTTAATCACTAATCCGAACTATAAAAATGACTTTGCCCAACAATTGTAATGACTTTGCCAACCACTGTTATTCACTTATACGAACTCTAAAAATGACTTTGCCCAACAATTGTAATGACTTTGCCAACCACTGTTAATCACTTATCCGACCTCTAAAATGACTTGCCCAACAATTGTAATGACTTTGCCAACCACTGTTAATCACAATCCGAACTATAAAAATGACTTTGCCAATAATTGTAATGACTTTGCCAACCACTGTTAATCACTTATCCGATCTCTAGAAATGACTTTGCCCAACAATTGTATGATTTTGCCCCGACCACTGTTAATCACTAATCCGAACTCTAAAAATGACTTTGCCAACAATTGTAATGACTTTGCCAACCACTGTTAATCACTTATCGACCTCTAAAAATGACTTTTGCCCAACAATTGTAATGACTTTGCCAACCACTGTTAATCACTATCCGAACTATAAAATGACTTTGCCCAATATTGTAATGACTTTGCCAACCACTGTTAATCACTTATCCGATCTATAGAAATACTTTGCCCAACAATTGTAATGACTTTGCCAACCACTGTAATTCACTTATCCGACCTCTAAAAATGACTTTGCACAACAATTGAAATGACTTTGCCAACCACAGTTAATCACTTATCCGAACTCTAAAAATGTCTTTGCCCAACAATTGTAATGATTTTGCCAACCACTGTTAATCACTAATCCGAACTCTAAAAATGACTTTGCCCAATTATTGTAATGACTTTGCCAACCACTGTTAATCACTTATCCAACCTCTAAAAATGACCTTGCCCAACAATTGTAATGACTTTGCGAACCAATGTTAATCACTAATCCGAACTCTAAAAATGACTTTGCCCAACAATTGTAATGACTTTGCCAACCACTGTTAATCACTTATCCGATCTCTAGAAATGACTTTGCCCAACAATTGTAATACTTTGCCAACCACTGTTTCACTTATCCGATCTCTAGAAAGACTTTGCCCAAACAATTGTAATGACTTTGCCAACATGTTATTCACTTATACGAACTCTCAAAAATGACTTTGCCCAACAATTGTAATGACTTTGCCAACCACTGTTAATCACTAATCCGACTATAAAAATGACTTTGCCCCAATTTAATGACTTTGCCAACCACTGTTAATCACTTCCGATCTCTAGAAATGACTTTGCCCAACAATTGTAATGACTTTGCCAACCACTGTAATTCACTTATCCGACCTCTAAAAATGACTTTGCACAACAATTGAAATGACTTTGCCAACCACAGTTAATCACTTATCTGAACTCTAAAAATGGTCTTTGCCCAACAATTGTAATGATTTTGCCAACCACTGTTAATCACTAATCCGAACTCTAAAAATGACTTTGCCCAATTATTGTAATGACTTTGCCAACCACTGTTAATCACTTATCCAACCTCTAAAAATGACCTTGCCCAACAATTGTAATGACTTTGCGAACCAATGTTAAGCACTTATCCGACCTCTAAAAATGACTTTGCACAACAATTGAAATGACTTTGCCAACCACAGTTAATCACTTATCCGATCTCTAGAAATGACTTTGCCCAACAATTGTAATGACTTTGCCAACCACTGTTATTCACTTATCCGATCTCTAGAAATGACTTTGCCCAACAATTGTAATGACTTTGCCAACCACTGTTATTCACTTATACGAACTCTAAAAATGACTTTGCCCAACAATTGTAATGACTTTGCCAACCACTGTTAATCACTAATCCGAACTATAAAAATGACTTTGCCCAATAATTGTAATGACTTTGCCAACCACTGTTAATCACTTATCCGATCTCTAGAAATGACTTTGCCCAACAAGTATAATGACTTGCCAACCACTGTAATTCACTTATCCGACCTCTAAAAATGACTTTGCACAACAATTGAAATGACTTTGCCAACCACAGTTAATCACTTATCCGAACTCTAAAAATGTCTTTGCCCAACAATTGTAATGATTTGCCAACCACTGTTATCATCACTAATCCGAACTCTAAAAATGACTTTGCCCAATTATGTAATGACTTTGCCAACCACTGTTAATCACTTATCCAACCTCTAAAAATGACCTTGCCCAACAATTGTAATGACTTTGCGAACCAATGTTAAGCACTTATCCGACCTCTAAAAATGACTTTGCACAACATTGAAATGACTTTGCCAACCACATTAATCACTTATCCGAACCCTAAAAATGACTTTGACCAACAATTGTAATGATTTGCCGACCACTGTTAATCACTAATCCGAACTCTAAAAATGACTTTGCCCAACAATTGTAATGACTCTGCCACCACTGTTAATCACTTATCCGACCTCTAAAAGTGACTTTGACCACAATTGTAAGACTTGCCAACCACTGTTAATCACTTATCCGAACACTAAAAATGACTTTGCCCAACATTGTAATGACTTTGCCAACCACTGTTAATCACTTATCCGATCTCTAGAAATGACTTTGCCCAACATTGTAATGACTTTGCGAACCAATGTTAATCACTTATCCGACCTCTATAATGACTTTGCACAACAATTGAAATGACTTTGCCAACCACAGTTAATCACTTTCCGAACTCTTAAAATGACTTTGACCAACAATTGTAATGATTTTGCCAACCACTGTTAATCACTAATCGAACTCTAAAAATGACTTTGCCCAAACAATTGTAATGACTTTGCCAACCACTGTTAATCACTTATCCGACCTCTAAAAATGACTTTGCCCAACAATTGTAATGACTTTGCCAACCGATGTTAATCACTTATCCGACCTCTAAAAATGACTTTTCCCAACAATTGTCATGACTTTGCCAACCACTGTTAATCACTTATCCACCTCTAGAAATGACTTTGCCCACAATTGTAATGACTTTGCGAACCAATGTTAAGCACTTATCCGACCTCTATAAATGACTTTGCACAACAATTGTAATGACTTTGCCAACCACTGTTAATCACTTATCCGAACTCTAAAAATGACTTTGCCCAACAATTGTAATGACTTTGCGAACCAATGTTAAGCACTTATCCGACCTCTAAAATGACTTTGCACAACAATTGAATGACTTTGCCAACCAATTAATCACTTATCCGAACTCTAAAAATGTCTTTGCCCAACATTGTAATGATTTGCCAACCTGTAATTCACTATCCGACCTCTAAAAATGACTTTGCCCAACAATTGTAATGACTTTGCCAACCACTGTTAATCACTTATCCGACCTCTAAAATAAATTTGACCAACAATTGTAATGACTTTGCCAACCACTGTTAATCACTTATCCGACCTCTAAAAATAACTTTGACCAACAATTGTAATGGACTTTGCCCAACCACTGTAATTCACTAATCCGACCTCTAAAAATGACTTGCCCAACAATTGTAATGACTTGCCAA